>CAUYSK010022813.1:0-72992 GCA_963575035.1 Avahi laniger
CCTGCCCTAGGGGGTTATTGTGAAGCAGTGCCCAGTACACAGTAAGCGCTCTGATCAGTGTGGCCCATCATCTTGTCCCTGAAGTCACCCTCTTTCTGGTCCCTCGTACCATCTCCATGTGCATGGGACCTTACAGTTTACAAAGCGCAGTCCAGACCTTGCAGTAATTTTGTGGGGTTGGTCAGTATCTTCCCCAGTGAACAGAGGAGGACACTGTGGCTCTGGGGGGCACGGCCCCACCGGCAAGGTCTCAATATGGACCCTGAGCCTGGGGCTCTTTCTGCCCTTGCTGAGCCTCTTCTGGGATTTTCCTCCATGTTGCCAGCAGGGCTCCTGGCTGACTTGCCTGAGCTCCTCCTTCCTTCTGCTCTCTCCTGCCTCTGGACTTTTGGAGTCTTATCTGTGATTTTGGATAAGTCCATTTCTCTCTCTGGGCCTCAGTTTCCCTGTTTGTAAGACGAGGGAGTTGTGCTGGCTGAAGTTAAGGTCCCTGTCAGCCCTGAGATAAATTGCACCGGATTTCGTATCCAGGTGTGGCTTGCCCACGGGACTACCTGCTGCCTCTCTCCAAGCTGAGCCTGCCGTGGCTGTGAACAACTCGGAAAGGCCCCATGTCCCCGAGTCTGAGGCAGCAGGGCCCACCCCTGAGAAGAGAGAAGGGGGCACCAGCCAGGAGCTGAAATGGCCCGGAGAGGGCACTGGGGCATTTGCTCTCAGCCTGGCCATACTCAGTTTGGCCCGAGGTTGGTCCTGACAGTGTGGCCAGGTGATGTGCCCCACCAGCCAAGCCTAGCCTCGGGGGCCCGTCCTAGGCTATGGTCCTAGTGGCAGCTCTGGGCTGTGATGGGCTCTTCAGCATCCTGACTTCTGGTGGCCCAGCCACTACCACTTCTCCTTTTTCTGGGTCTTTTTCTGGCCAACTTCACTGGTCCCTCAGGCTGGTGTCAGACTTCACTTCCTCCAGGCAGCCTTCCCTGGTGTGCAACGTCACGCCCTTTCTTGGTCCTCACATGTGCGGTCGGGACCCTGGTTACACTGTAGTCTGCAACTGCCTGTTTACTTAGAGCTTCCCCTTCCAAGTCCTTAAGCCCCTGGAGGGCAGGGCTCATGTCTGTCCTGCTTTTCTCTGTCTCTTCAAAGCCTCCTATGATGCTGGCACTAATTAGGTGCTCAGCAAATATCGGTTGCACAAATGAATTTTTGATAAATAAATAAAAAGAGTAGAAGTGATTCTTGCTTAAAATATCCCAGCCTCATTAGTGCCTTAAGCCATAGGAGGAGAGAATGACTTCTGTAGCACATTATTTTGGTCAATATAGGATACCTTTACTGAATTGTCTGTTGGTGTGTTATTCCTCAGAAAATATCTCCAAGACTTGTCTTTGTGTCTATTCTGAGAATTTTACAAATGAGGACTGTCAAGAAAAATGCTTGCTTTATAACCAGAGACAGTTATGATTTTCCTAAGCATCAGGCTGGCTTTCTTTCTTATTTAATGTCATGAGTACTGTGTAATTGATCAGATTTCCTCTTTTGCACTTGCTGCCAGGAAGCTCAGATCTCAAATTTTTGACCCATTGAAACATGCTTAGGACTATATAGTCTTCACTTTTGAATTAGCCTGATTTCTGACCCTTCTTCTATTTTGCTTCTTACTTTCCCCTCCCTTCCTCCCTTCCTTCCTTCTTCCCTCCCTTCCTCCCTTCCTTCCTTCCTTCCTTCCTTCCTTCCTTCCTTCCTTCCTTATCTTGAGATGGGGGTCTCTCTCTGTTGCCCAGGCTGGAATACAGTAATGTGATCATATCTTACTGCAGCCTCGAACTTCTGGCCTCAAGTGATCCTCCTGCCTCAGCCTCCCTGTTTCTAATTTAGGTTTTATTATGGTACTTTATATATTCTTATAAATCCCCTGTGGATTTGAGTATGCTTTAAGTCGATGTTTTGGGAACAAGGCAAGCTATAAGTAAGTGCATACACGAAGTATTTCAGAGCGTAATATTGTCAAGCTGACCAGGATTCGACTCGCCAGCTGAAGAGCGCTGGGCCTGGGTCTGCTCTTGGCCACAGGGGCCTGCGCCTCTCCAGACTCTGGCCTCACGGGCCCCTGGCAGCTGGTCCATGTGTTGTAGGCTGTGTACTGCCAAGCCTTGCACTGGGTGGCTATGCCCTGACAGAAATGGGTCTGGTTCCCAGCGTTTTCTGGAGCTGCTGGCCTCACCACCCTGCAGAGGTCCGGCCTCACCTCTGTGGTTTCTGAGCCCTGCCTTGTCTCCCTTCTGTGCTAATGCTTAATCCTGTTCCTGGTTGCCATGGGCAACCATTCTTGACCATCCAGCTGGCCCACTGGTCTTTTGCTGGCCCAGGCCGGCACAGCTGACCTCCAGCCCCTCAGGACAGGCCCTGGACAGCTTGAGTCACGAGTAGGAGTTGGGAGCTAATGATAAAGCACGTGTGATGCTGAGTGTCATTGTTTTATCTCTGCAGATAGACGGTTACCCCAAAATGTAGCATCAGCAGGTAATATGAGTCCCATTCAACAAGTGGGGAAACTGGTGTTTGGAGACATGTGATTTGCCCAAGGTCACACAAGAAGTCATAGGTCGAGAAGACTTTTGCTTTCCAATCTGCTGGGGGTTCTCCTCACCCACACCTCCTTCCATCCCAGAGCTGGGGGCCTGGCTCTCCGACAGATTGGGACGGGGGACTTTCCAGCCACTTCCTGGCTGGGAGGGTCCTCTGAGGGCCACAGTCTTTTGGGAACCCCATGCCCAGCCAGAGTCTCCAAGTGCCTAGAGGACACATGGGGCCCCTGGTTCCCTGCTTGTCCTCTGCAAAGCACGCTTTGAGGAGATCCAGTGCCATGCTCTGATTATCTGCCTGCTGCCTGCAGAAGTGGGGAAGGGGGAGGGGGAAGAGGGGTTGGAGAGGCGGGGGCAATAAAGCCTTTGCTTTGGAGAGGCTTCTTTTTGGTCTGCCAGGCTTTTGAGCTGGGCCCCCTGATCAAGTGAGGCTGCCACATGGGTCCCCAGCACTGTGCCCTCTATCCTTTCTTCCCATAGAGCCGTGTGTTCAGAGCCAGTCACTCTGGAGGCGATGGTAGCACGGGTGTTGCAAGACCTGCCTCCCCCACGCCTGGGCATCAAGACAGGTGGTGTCCGTACCCCCCTTTCTGAGTGATCTCGAACATGTCCCTTGACTCTTTGGGTCTGAGCTGTTAAGTGGGACCCAGAGTCCTTGCCTGCCTCCCTCTCCGTGCTGTTGTGATAACCAGAACCTTTTTGTTCTAAAATGTTTCCCCATCTCTCATCTGAAATGCTGTGCAGATGCTATTCCCTAGGGGAACTCTGTGCACCTCCTCGCTGCCGACTCTTGTTGCTGAGAGCAACAAAACCCCTGCAAAAAACAAAAGACATCAGTGCATCAGAATTCACGGAGCGGCTGGTGGTGTTTGAATTGGAAATCACTGAGGCGGTTTGGTTTCTGTTCGGTATCGGAGCTGTAGTCGTGCAACAAGAATCGGTGAAGGTTTCATGCAGTTCCACAAATATTTAGCACGTGTCTGCTCAGCCTCATGCTCAGTGTTGGCGCTGGAGGGGTGATGGACCGTTCATCACGGGACAGCACTGACCTCCGAGTGAGCCCGGTCTGGCTCTGAGACCCGGCTCTGGTCCTTCCCACCTTGGTGACCTTGGGCAAGTCACCTCCCCTCCCTGAACTTCAGTCGTCCCATGCGTGATGAGGGTAATGATAGCACCTTCTTCATGGGGTTGCTGTGAGGATTAAACAAGAAAATGCAAAGTTGTTTTATTCACAAAGACTGAGATACTAAGTGTGGTTTTTGTTTTATTAGGAACAATAAGAAGACACGGGCTGGTGCTGTGGCAGTCACGGGTCGGTAACTGATTAGTTATGATCCTGGGAGCTCTGGGTTGCGGGAGGCGTGTACGAGATGCTGGGCACACACAGGGAGGCGGGGAGGATGCATGAGGCTGGTGGCGGCTGCTTGGCGTGGAGAGGGGACCTCTGCCTGGGTCTGCGGAAGGAAAGCACGCATGGAACTTGGAGCAGCCCTCCTAGATTTCTGGAGAGACAAATCTCGTATATGCTAGCTCTCTCACAGATAATGCCGTCCAATTCTTCTCTTTGCATTTTCGGGAAAGGTACAACCACGTCTGTGTCTTTGGACAGGGTTCGGGGGAGGCAGAGCGCTGTAGCGGTGGTGGGTTAATCCTTTGAGGCCTCCGTGGGGGAGGTGGCATCGGATATGTGGTAGGAGGGAATGCCAACAAGGGAAGGGCAAGGGGAGGGCATGTGCCTAGTGCGTGTGGCAGAGTGAGGAGGTCAGTCCATCCGGCCACCTGCCCCCCAACCGCGGCCAGGCTGCAGTGTGCAGAGCCTCCGCTGGCGTGGCTGCTGGCCGTGGAGTTTGTGTCAGAGCCCTGGGGCTGGAGAGGCAGGGCGGGCTCAGAAGGGAGGGAGTGACCCGGGAGAAGGCGTGTGCTCTTCTCCGGCGGTGTGGGCAAGGCTGGGTGGTGTGGGGGTGGGAAAGACAGGTGGGAGATGCAAAAGGCTATCTAGGCGGCTGGGGCAATAGTGCAGGTGAGTGAGACTGGCCTTCCGTGTAGGAACGTGTCTGTAGGTTCCGCCAGGACAGATGGAGCACCCAGTAGGTTCTGGTCCTAAAACTCTCACCCTTTGTGTTCCCTGTTTGTGGTGCTTTTCTCCATTTTGTCCTCATATTCATTCTCCACCTTGCTGCGTGCTGCGGGAGGGTGAGTCTATGGATCGAAGCAAACAATTCGCTTGTTCACTGGCTTCCGGCTGAGTTCAGTCGGTGCAGTTTGTTGTAGTTACTGTTCCTGCATAACTAACTACACCGTATTCTAAAACAACCACCTGAACACTGTGGCCGAAAGCGGCCCCCATTGTACTGTGCTTGTGGGTTCTGTGGGTCAGGAATTCAGAGAGTGCACAGCAAGGGTGGCTTGTCCCTGCTCCACGGTGTCTGTGACATCAGGCTGGAAGACTCAAAAGGCGGGAGATGGACTTATCTGAAGGCTCGCTCACTGACAGTGTGACAACTGACGCTGACTCCGGGCTGGGACCTCAGCTGGGGTGGCCCACTGGACTGCCTGTAGGTGGCCTCTCCACGTGGCTGCTCGGGCTTCCCCACAGCATGGCGGCTCCCTTTGAAGAATGAGCATCCCAGACAGAGCCAGGTGGACGCCGCATCACTTTTTATGACCTAACCTCAGACGTCAAATGGTGTCACTTCTGCTCTGATCACAGCTGTGCCCAGATTCAGGAGTGTTGAAGTCCCATTGGAAGAAGAGTGTGTGGGATAAGAGATATTGAAGCAGCCATTTGGGAAATGTGATCTGTCATAGGATGGATTGGCTGGAGATCAGATTCATTCATTTACTTACTCGCTCACTGGTTCGATCAACAAACATTGCATGGGTTGGTACTGACTGTGTTCCTCTACCAAATGCCACGGCTCCTGCTGACTTGTCATCTGCTTTGTGGCAGCTCTGGCCCCACAGCGGTTTCAGGAACCGTTCCTTCCCCTTCCGTTTTAGCCCGAGGATGGCAGCACCTCCCACTGTTGCTAACCCTGGGATGCTTCATCAGCCCTTCCTGGAGCAGCCCTTCCTGGAGTTTTTAAACCTTGCTCGTACTTTTTAAAAAGTTCTTTCATTGAACTCTCTTCAGTCACCCCTCTCGAGTGACCGTTTCCTGCCGGGACTGCTGTGATACATCATGTGATATAGAAGGAACCGGGCTCAGAGTGCCTGAGGTCCCACAGCAAACGCTCGGAGGAGGCGGGATTTGAACCCAGATCCCTGGCTCTGCATTCCGAGAGCTTTTCCAGGGCCCTGCTAGTGCTGCGTAGTCAGGAGGACGTCATCAGCCCAGCCTGGCCCATCCCTGGAGCCGACTCTCCTAGAGCCGTTGAGCTCTTCACCTGCCGGGTTCAGTTGCTGGCCAGGTGTGACCTTGTGGGTGGCATCCTCAGACTAGGGGACTCCCCGGGGCCCTTCTGTGTCCACTAGCCAAGGACAGAGGGCAGAGCGGGGTGAGTGATGTGTTCTTGCACATGTTCACACGTGCCTGGGTCACCAGGTTTAATAATGCTATCTCTTCACAGATGGGCACTTAGGCCGGAGAGGTGAAGTGACCAGCCCTGGCCACATGGCACATGAGACGAGAATTCCCAGCCTGACATCCACTCTGCACATTACTAGTCTGGCCCGTTAGAGAATTTAAAGGGCTTTCATTCTCATTTGATGAAGAGTAACAGTGATGATGACGGTGACGACGATGATAGCAACAGTGTACTGAGCACGTACCACATGCCGGGCACTTGGTATACATCATCTCATTTAATCCTCCTTCCTCTTAAGAGTGCACAGAATTTCCTGAGGCCACCCTCCCAGGGCTGTGCAAGTGCGGGGGGTCCTGAGGGTGTGCCCCTCTGTAATGTTTGTGCCGGGGGGCATCACTTGCTTATGCTTCTCCTGGCCCTGCCCACAACATCCCTGTGATGTAGGTGGTATCTCGATGAGGTGAGGTGACTTGCTCTGGGTCACACAACTGATAAGAGTCAGAGCTGGGGTTTGAACTGGGCTCTGACCGACTTTTAAGCTTATGTGCTTCTGTGTCCTTTCTACCCAGAGATAAATGGAGACTCAGACAGACCAGACTCAGGCCACAGCAATGTAGGGGTGGCCTAGGGTGTGGACATTTGGGAAATGTTTGTTGATCAAATCAACGAGTGACTCCTGAGGACAGGAAGTGGACCAGTAAGGAGGCCAGCCCTGGAAGGCCCTGGGTGAGTAGAACCTTGCACCTGGATGGCTTCCTATTTACCTGTTCAAGGGGAAAAAAGGACAAATAGAACATCTGACAGCAAAGCAAGGCGATGTGATAATTCTATTCCCAGATCAAATCACAGCGCAGGGAATGCGTTATCATCAACGTGATTACCTTGGGGGGAACAGAGACAGGGAGTTTTATTAAATGAGACAATCTTGCTAAAAGGAAGCCTTACATTAGACTTTGGACCTTAAATAATATTAGTGTCAAGAGCTGACAAACATTCCGCACGTCGTGTCTGAGAGCACACTGCCTCGGAGCAAGCGGTTCGGGGGCGCCACCTGAGCTGCAGCGTCCCGGGTGCACAGAGCGGCTCCCAGCTCATGCCCACATACACCTGCGGTGCGACTCTCTGGCCACGAAACAAAACAGTTCAGGCCCAGCTTTCTTCTGAGGCCAGCAGGGGCCTCCTTCCTGGTGACACTGGGGCCAGGGCTGTGCATTTTCTGCCCTGGGCACGATGACCCTGAAACTCAAGAGGCCCCCAGTGGAAGCAAATGACTGGCTCCCGGGTGAGAGTCCCACACCCCTCCCCCACGGTGTGCCTCGGCCACCCTGGGCGGTGCAGCTTCTCTTCCTCATGCTTGGCTCCCGGGGGCTCCTTCTGTGTCCATCTTTCCCTCTCTGCATGGCTCTGTGTCTGCAGGGAGACCCAGAGCTAGCATCACTCAGCGGTTCGGAGCATGGTCTTTGGGGCCGCGAAGGTCTGGGACATCTGGGTTCGAGTGCTGCTTCACCAACCCTGTGACTTTGGGCATGCCACTGAATCTCTTTGGATGTGAGTATCCTTGTCTGCAAAGTGGGTTAACTAGGACCAACTCGCAGGCTTGTCTGGGGACCGAGTTGGTCTGTGTAAAGCTAGAAGAGAGCCGGGCACACAGGGAGTGCCCAGTCGTGTCCTCTTCACTCGGTCTCGGCTCCTGTCCCTGCCCTGTCCCTCCTCCCATGGTCTCACCCACACATCCGCTTCCCAGAGGATTATGGGCTGCTGGAGGGCGACCTTCTCCAGCCCGTGGGGGGAAAAGCAGCCCATGGGGACCTCATTCCGTCTAGGTTATAGATCTGGGGGCTCCCAGAGGCCATCCGGTACAGCCTCTCCTGTTACAGATGGGGAAACTGAGGCTCCAAATGGGGGCTGAGATCTGTCTGGGGCCACAAAGTTTCCTGCCAGGTCAGTATACCTTGAGTTCAATCCCCACCTCTCCTTTTTCTCTCAACCATGGGATAGTTTATAGATTCATGGTAACAATAATACTTCCCATACAGCAAAAGCTTGAGAGGTTAATTGACTGGTCCAAATCCTACACCTAGTGGGAGGTGGAGCCAGTGTTTGAAACCCAGTCTGTCTGGCCCCAGGGCTGGCTCCGATACAAACAGCAATTTCTGAGGCCACAAAGCAGAGGACTCCCAATTGCAAGGCCAATGTCAAGGTGGGTCTTGGACTCCATTTTTTCCTCCGCTGGCCTTGAAGAAGTCAATTAACCTTTCCGAGTCTGCGCTGCATCACTTGTAAAGCGGTCGTGGTAATTGGCGGGATGGTACCTACGCCGATCCTTGTGAAGCCAGGATCCTGGAGTCTCGGGCTGGAGGCACTCCAGGGCCCATTCTGTCTGGCCCCTACTTCATTCCTGAGGGATCAAAAACTTGCTGGGTAGGAGCGGAAGGAGCTGGAGCCGGGATTTTGTCTGCAGCTGTGGGATGTCCGGGGTGCACTGAGCGATCACCTGATTTTCAGTTCTTCTCCCAGAGGGACTGTGTCCCCCCAACACTGGCCCAGCCCGACCCCTCTGTGGTCCTGCCATGCTCTCTTTGCCAGGTGCTTCTGTGTCACGGCCACACCCCCTCCACCCCCTGCCCACGGCGCACCCCAACTTACCGCGGGAACCGGCTGAGCTGCAGAGGGGGGCCTGGGCTGTGGGGAGCTGTGGGCTCCGGCCTGGCACGGCCACCGCAGCAGCGCCTGCATTCTGCAACCCTCTCGCCATCGGCAGGGACTGCGGTCTTATCTATTAGAAGCTGGACAAGTTTATCTTTCCCCAAACTGTATTCTGTGCATGTCTCTAGTGCCGGTGGATGCTTCTAGGCATTACACAAAACAACGGTTCATCATCAGGTAAGTTTGGAAAGTGTTGGGTTAAACAAAGTTAAACACTTTTTTCCCCCTAACTCTTCTTTATTAAAATAATTGATTTAATTTCAGAGAAAAGGCATACTCACTGAGACCCAGGTGGAGTGCAGGGTCATATAAGACAAACGTCGATCACGGCGCTCACTTCACAGAGCAAGCGACGTGTCCTTGCACCTCCCATCTGTGCTTGTACAATACCTGTGCAGACACACACACACACACACACACACACACACACACACACACACACACACAAGGTGCTGGAGAAACCTGGGTTTTCTCTTGAAAGGCTTGACTGAGCCTTTATCATGCGATGGGCTCTCAGTTTCCAAGACCAGCTTTGTCGCGTAGCTTTCCCAAGTGCTGGCCCTTTCCATCCCCACAGAGGGGCTTGGGGAAGCCTCTGGCCCAGGCTGGACTAGACGACCAACGACCAACGCATGGGCCGGGTGGGGGGAGGCTCTATGCGGTGGGCGGGCGGGTGCTGGGCTGCTCAGAATAGACAACCGTCTGTGAATAAGGACACTTGTGAGCCAAGCCGGCCACTGCCTTCGGAGTCAGCTCAGCCCGTAGAAGCGGGGAACACCCTTGTGCGGGGGCCAGGGGCCTGGGGAATGCCATGGCAGGCACCGTCTGCGGGGAGCCTGGCAGACTGGACTAGAAGGGGCAGTGCGTGAGACGGTGCCTATGTCCAAGGAGGCACAACGGGCCCCCTCGGCCCCCAGAGGCCTCTCCCAACCCACGTCCTTGCAGGTTTTAGGTCGGATGGATGATCTGGCCTGGCTACTCCACCCAGAGCTTGCCTGTGCCATTGGTGGCTTCATACTCTGCTCATCACCTTCACCCTGAGGCCCAGGGGTCAGGGACATGCCTGGGTCACACAGGAAGCTAGCGTAGGGCCAGCCCACACCCCAGGGCCCCAGGATCCTACCTGACCTTCACTGGATGACTTCAAGTAGGCCACCACACTTTCTGCGGAGTCAGACCTAGGTGCCAGAAGACCTTGGTTCGAGTCCTGGCTCTGACACCCCAAATACTGTCAGATCCTAAAAAAGCTCCTGATGTCCTGAGTCTCCATTTCCAGGGTGGTTGGCACTGGTTCTTAGTCTTGTCTGGGTCACAGCCCTCTTGAGAAGGAGTGTGGGCCCCGTCCTCAGGGCCATGTGGAAATGTGCAGGCAACAGTGTTGTGTGGAGACTGGGGCGGGAGGGTCCCCTTGCAACAGTGACACTCTGGTTTCACACTTCATTTTTGAGGCTTCTACTGGGGCCGTAGTCTGTGCTGGGTTAGGGAGGGTGGAGGGCGTGCAGGACGGGAGACAAGCGAATTAGTGTTCTCAGGGAGCACGCAGCTGGCTGAGGGCTGGAGGTGCAGACCCAGGGTGTACACTGAGCTGTCTTCACGTCCAGGAGGACATCGGAGGAGGTGGCAGTCCTGAGGGTCTAAGAGAGCATGAGCTCTGCACCCAGAGTGCTCAGGGGGGACTCCCTAAGGTATAGACAGGATGGGCACAAGGACAGGGTGTCCTGTGAGAGGCACAGAGGTGGGATTGGGGCAGGTGTCAGGAGCCAGCCTGGGTGGTTTTGCTGGGAAGATGGCCCTGGCGAGGGGCTGGGGCGGTTGGACTTCACCTCCACTGTTGGCACAGTGCTGCTGCAAGAGTGAGGCAGTGGCAGCCACCCACCTCCGCTGGGGAGGGACCTGAACGCTGGCCTGTGTCTTCATGAGGGCTCCCACAGGCCAGAGCCAGCGGAGGGATAAACTCTCTAATCGCCAATTACCATCCGTGGTGCCATTTTACGACTTTCCAGAGAAGTGCTCTCCAAGGAGTGTCAGCATTACGGACTTCCAGTTTAATGATCTGGGGTGATGATTTAAGGGGTGGAGTCCCAGGTGGCTGGAGGAGGGTGGGACCCCTCAGGAGTGAGGCTGGGGTTCCTACCTGGACAGGGGCAGGGCTGGCTTGAGGCTGAGCCTCGGTTGCGGGGGAGCTGGTTGCTCCTTCCTGCCCCTCTTCCAAGCTTACGCGCCCAGAGAGCGCACTCCCCGTCCACCATGGGCTGCTCCCTGTGACCTGCACACCCTGCCGAGCACGGAGGGCCTTTTGGGATTGGAAGCTCCTGGGAGTCGTTCTGCCTGTCGGCTGCCGTAGCCCCTGTCTGGGAGCTCTCACCTTACTCCTGCTCAAGCCAGTTTGCACATCAGGGGCACCCTCTCCCCTTCTCAGCACACACCTCCCACCTGCCCACGTCTTACCTGGCACGAGCTCATCTCTTCCAAGAAGCCCCCACACCCTGGGTGGCCTCCTCGCTTAGCTTTCCCTCAGTCTTCCCTGAACCAGGGACATTTCTGAGTGTGCCCAATCCCCTGCCCATCAGGAAGCCCAGGCTGCAGCGGTGGGGCACGTCTCTGAACCCTCCCAGAGCCTGGCCTGCAAAGGGCACGGGGCTTTCGCAGCATTTAGCCTTCTTTTAGGGAGAAGGGCTGCCTGAGGTGGAAAAGCCTACTATGTGCTCTGCGCTGGGCCCTTCCCATGCCTTTGCACAGGGAGAAGCGCAGGACTCAGGATCTGGATGGCTTGGGCTCAACTCCCATCTCCGCCACGTATAAGCTTGGTGACTCAGGCAAGATACCTGCTCTTTGTGTGCCTCGATTCCCTCACCTGTGAATGGAGATTCCAATAGCGTCTACTGCATAGGCTCGTCGTGAGGTTCAGATGAGTCAACACGGGAAGTCTTACTGGCTTCAGTCCTAGACTGTGCTCCCGGCTTGCTGCTATTGGTGCAGCTCCACGAATCCTTATCAACCCCGAGAGGACACGTGTGGCTTGATGATGACAGTGGCCAAGGGTTTGCGCATGAGCTTGTTATCCATGTTTGAATCTGATGGGCAACTTACAATAGGACCTGGGGAAATTCAGTTTTCGGAGTTTAGTCTTCCTGAGTTTCCTCATCTGTAAAATGTCACAGTAACAGTAGCTCCCTCCTAGGATGCTGCTCTGATTAAACGAGTGACAAAGTGTCTAGCAGGCAGCTGTCAATAAATGTAAAGTATTGACACTCCCATTTGACAGATGGGGAAATGGAGTCCCAGTGAGGAGAAGGGACTTGCCCCATCACCCCCATACAGACAAGGATCATGTTCGGACCTTGCCGGTCCCCAGAGCCCTCTCTTCCAGTGCGCATCATTGGAAAACCTCAGTCCCACCCCGCAGACCCAGCACGCTCATTAGCTAATTGAGTCTGGGTGAACTGAAGTTGCCGAGGGCACCCTGTCCTCTAGCAAGCAGGGCCAGCTGAGGCCACTCTGCCGACCTTGGTGGGTGTGGCGGGTCCCTGGGTAATCAATCCCCTTTATGACCGATGCCACCAATTTTCCCCCTCTTAGATTCCCTCTCCTGAAGCCTGGTGCGTCCACTCAGCACCTGGGCAGGAAGCCGGGCCAATTTTCCTCCCTCCTGATTTCACCCTGCTCCTGTCTGCTGCCCAGCCACACGGAGAGTTTTTCAAGTGCGATTTCTGTCTCGCTGCCGCCCTGCCCTCTGCAGAGGGCTGAACGGACAAGCAGGACGGGCCGGCTCAGTGCCACGGACATCGCTCTCCTGTGATAAGGGCCAGCGCGCACCCTTGGAGTGTGTCATTCTTCGCAGTCACCAGGTGGCCGGGTGGGCAAGGCCGCCTCTCAGACTCAGAGTGGGGGTGCCAGGTGCCAGCAGACAGCGGGGGCGTCCGGCAGCGGGCCCTTGAGCCCACAGACCTGGGAGGAGGCAGATTTGGTTCCCACAAAGTGCTGGATGTGTGGTTGCTGGAATAACAGGGATCCCTGCTGTTGCTCTCAGAGAGAGAAGATGTGTCATTCTCCCATGTGACCTAGCACCACCGTGAGATATTGCTTAAGAGCAAGGACTTTGGGATGAATCCAGCTCCAACTCAACTCTCAGCTGCCACCATTGCTAATAACAATTAGGTCACATTTCATCACATGTAGGTGCCAAATGTAAAGCTTTAAAAATATGCCCAAGTATTCTTTCACACTCCTCCCCTTCAGTGTAGGCTGGACTTGGTGACTTGCTGTCTGCCTCCGGGGAGCCCTGGGCATCACAAAAACAACAGCACTCCTCACTGCTTGTCATCAAACACCTATTACAGGCCAGGTACGGGGCTAAGCGGCTGCTGGAGTCCTTAGTGACTCACTTGATTCTCAAAGCCAATAGTGGGGTAGCTATTATTGTTGATATCCCATCTCGCAGGTGACGAAACCGATGCACCCGAGAGAGGTTGAGCAAATGACTCACGGCATCAGCTCGTAAGTCACAAAGCCAGCCTTGAGCCTCCGTGGCCTGGCCCCAGGGTCTCATTCTTAGCCGCTACATACTGCCCCACCAGAAGGACACTCCCTGCAGGCTAAGTGAGTGCGTGGCCGAGAGGAGCCGATAGGCGGGCAAGGACTTGGTAGGCTCTGAAGCTCCACACCCACAGCGGGGCTGGCGAGAGGCAGAAGAAAGAGGCCCCTGAGTGGTGGGAGCTCAGCCTCCTTCCTGGAGGAAGAAGAAGAAAGTCTTGACCGAGAGTCCGGCAGGATTGGGTGGGGAGCCACAGAGGGATTAGTGGGCACAGGGGCTCTGGAAGCTGACCTGGGAATTCCTGGCCAAACTTTGTGCACAATGGAAACTTTGCAAAATGCCAAGAGAATACTGTTTGAGCAGTACCATGCCATTTACCGCAGTTTTCACAGGGAATTCTCACCTCCCCCTGGGTGTGCCAGGCTAGTGATGCCCCACCACCCACCCAATCACCCAGACAAGGTCCTGGGGCCCACTGGATACTTCCTGGCTCCCAGGTGCCCTCACTTCACCAGCCACTGGGTGGACCTGCATCCTGCATGCCTCTTGGTTCTGCCTGCTTCCTTTCCGCTCCACTGCCTCTGCCCCCTGTCAGCCACCACCACCTCCTGTCTGCTGGGGACGGGGACATTGCCTTCCCAGTTGCTCTCCCCTCTGCCACCTTCTTTTCAGATGAGGGGTCTTCCTAAGATGCAATTGAGCTAATCTTTCTTCCCTGCTTGCAGTTGCTCAGTGGTCCTATGGCACTCAAGATCAAGTCCAAATCCCTGAGCACATCCTTGAACTAGAAAACTCTGGCTGGGGATGGCAGTGGTAATCAGAGAAGGCTTCCTGGGGGAAGTGACAACCAGGCTAAAGGATGAGTGAGAGTTCATGCCGTATACCGCAGGAAAGGGACTCCGGACAGCAGCAGACCAGAACCTTCCTGAAGGTGGCTCTCCCCGCCCCCGGCAACACACCCTCAATGTCCCGTGCCTCTGGGATTTCCGAGAGGAAGCAGAGCTGTGGACCATGCTTCCGGTTGTGCAGTGTGGACATTCTGGGAAATACCGCGGCGGGATGGAAGGGCAGGCGGTCATCCACACAGGAAGGGGCACACAGGGTTGGATTTGCTGAGCCCAGATAAGTGGCCCCGGGAATGCCCCAGAGAGGAAGCCCCCGAGCTTGGGAGACTCGTGCGCGTGGGTGACAGTGCACGTTTGGGAACGCACAGGTGTTGGCTGAAGCCACCACACGCGGCCTGGAGAGAAAATGGCCGACGGGGGGCTGGCTCTTGGGAGCAAGAGCATCACGCCGCAGGGAGAAGGGACCTCGATTCTCTCCCTCAAGGGGCCTGCAGAGACCCTTAATGGGCTCATGGCCAAGAGAGGAGGAGGAGTCCACACTCCATTTTTAATACCATCTGTTTGAACTTGGGGGACTCACCCTCAGCCACAAAGGCAGGGCTGGGCAGGAGACACGCCATGCCCCTGGAGCTGGGGCACGTAGGCTCAGCATTTATTCAGGAAACAGGACTGATCTAGCGTGATGGTACGAGATGACCAATTCCTCTACTTGGCAATTTGTCTCAAACACGGCCCTCAAATCGAGGAGTGACGGAGACCCCAGGAAAAACCTGGGCATGGCACCAACGAAGATACCTCTGTCACAGCCTCCTAGCTGCCAGTTGCTACCAATATATCATGCTGGGCAGCTGCTTTTTCTTTTGGGGACCTCAGTCTTCCCATCTGTGAAATGGGAATCTTAATAACACATCTACCTCCTAAGACAGTTGGAGGATCGAATAGGATAATGGAGGCAAAATCACACAGGCACTTGGTGAGCTACGCGCTGCCAGAGCTGTGAGTGTTGGAGACGAGAGGAGGGCTTGGCCTCGGCCCTCACACAGTTCTTGGTCTGGTACGAAGGCAAACAAGTTGCCGGGGGCTTGAAACCCCGACAAGTAGGCGCTCTGATGGGGGCTGTTCAGGGGCTGTGGGAGCAAACGGCAGGAACACCTCAACCAGGGAAGGCTTCTTGGAGAAGGTGGCTTCCAAGCTGAAATCTGAAAGAAGGAGGGACGAAGGTGCAGGTGGGGAGGGCAAGTGCCAGGTAGAGGTCAGGTGGAGGTCAGCGAGAAGATGGAAGAAGTCACCTGAATGTTTCTTGCTTGTCCAGTGTCCTTTAGGCATTGCCCGTTGGTGAGTGTTAGAACTGAACAAGCACTGTGTGTCTATGCATGGTGAGGAGAAAAGGGCTCTGGCCTGAAGGGCTTGGCGGTGCCCCACAACTAATAAGCCAGAGGTGGTAATGAATCTTAGGAGGAATCCCAGAAATGAGTAGCACCATCCAAGAATGCCTCAGTGGATGTCCACAGTATATCATATCTCCATTCAACTTGACTCTCTTGTTCATGCAAACGCCAAAGGGAACAAGGATGATGGGGAACTACCACCTCCTCTAAGAAGCCTTCATGGATTTCCCCTGATAAGCAAGTTATAACCTCCTGGGAGCACCCATGACTCCTAACAAGGGCCCTCCCATGGATACACATTTGTACACCGCTGCTCCATGTAGCTCAGGAACGCCGTGGGTCCCCTTGCCTGTCCTGCCATCCCTGGGGACTGGCCCAAAGGCAGGGACTGGGCTGGACCGTGAGTCTTTGTGTCTGCCCCTGTGCCCAGTACAGTGCCTGGCACAAATGTCAAAGCACTGATTTGAAAGTCCTAGTCTAAAAGTCTCCCTCTGGGCGTGAAAAAGTGACTGGTTCCAAGTGCCAAGAAAATGAGCAACGGAGTCACTCCTGGTCCTTGTTCCAAGCTGCTGTCTAGAGCGACTGGGTGGTGGTTGTTTGTCTGTGGTGGCCTGGTGACAAGTTCTAGTGCCTTCCAGTTAGCTCCACGCCTGCAGCCTGGGAAGTCAGGCTCCCCCAAAAGGAGGCTTTCAGAGGCATTATTACCCCCTCTGGGAAAATGAGAATTTCCACGTGTGGATATCAGCTAATGGAGACCCTCGTTTCTTGTCACAGCATTAATTTTAGGAGACAGTCCTGGTGCCCATTAGGAGGCTATTTTAACACCACGCGGATTAGACACCTCTATTAGCCATTGGAGGTCAGGGAGGTAATGAAGTACTTGAGGTAGAAGGGAGAAATCGCACTTCACCTTGGATCTAGTCGTTTCCCCGTGTTTCAGCGGTGTCAGCTCATCCGTCAGGCAAGGCCCACGGCCTGATGGAGTCCTGGGGCAGAATAGGGGTGGGCAGGCAGAGGGAGGGACTGCGTGGGTGATCTGACCTGGGTGCATCCTGGGCCTGAGTGGTGTGTGCATGTATGTGCATGGGTGTGTACGAATGTGGCATTTAAGTGTGTACATGTGCATGTGTGATGCAAACTCATTAGTATGTACTCACCTGTGTATGCGTGCATGCGTGTGTGTGTGTGCGTGTGCGTATGTGTGGGTGTGTAAAGGGTAAGTGGGTTTTTGTGCATATGTATATGCATAATGAATTTTCTACTTGAGTTGGAGGAAAACAGATTGGGCTACCCATGGAGCAGTGACTCCCTGCCATTTGAGACCCCTGCCGCTGGCCTCTTTGGAGGGACACTGCAGAGGAGGTGGATGAACTCTCAGCCTCAAGGTCCCAGGAGTCTCGATCTCTGGACTGGAATCCAGGAGGCCCAGCTCCTGCTCGTGGCTGGAGCATTGCCTAGTGGTCTGAGTAAAACCACTCCCTCCCAGGAGCCTCAGCTCCTGCTGCCCAGGTGGCTTTAGACTGGTGACCTCCAGCAGCTTCCCAGGAGACCACGGTGGTCCAATTCAGGCCCTCTTTGTAGGGCTTGTATAGGGCCAATTAGCCCTTGGCCAGCACTTGGGTCCCGCCGGCCAGCTCTGGGGCTTCCTGTTCCTGCAGGCTAGGGCAGTCAGACCTGCTCTGGGGTCTCTGCTCCTGTCCCTGGTGGCTGTTGGCTTGGGTGGCGATGCTTCAGGAATGCCCATGCTGTGCCCTTTCAGCCTCTTCCCCTCCCCACCCCCTCGCCCCAGGCTTGCCTGTGTCTGATTCCTCTCGGCTCTGGGGAGAGATGCTGAAGCGGATTGCGGCTTCCTGGATAAACAGACAGACGTGGGAATTCCCTCCACCCTCGCAGGGGTGTGGAGCGACTTGGAAAGGCCCGGTTATCGGGACGCACTGAACCGTGGGAAGGGAGGCAAGAGCACTCCCGGGGTGCACTCTGATGACCCCAGGGCTCCTTGTGGCTGCCCCCGTCGTCACCCTGGCTCTTACAGGTGCAGCACTTTACAGTTTGCTAAGGACTTTCTCCTCCACTTGCGCTTGAACCCTCTGTAGATTTGGCAGCAGCTTCAGCTTGCTGGAGAGACGGAGGGACACAGAGAGCGAGGGGCTGAGCTGGTCTTCAGCCCCTTGTGCACCTGGGGGACCGCACCCCACTGGGGCCGCCCTCTTTGCTTCTCCTGCTGCCTGGGGATTCTTCCCCTGGCAGATGCTGAATGCTGCTCGAGGGGCTGTGAGCTGGGTGGGTGGCGTGGAAGGCAGGGAGACAGCCTCTTTGCTTTGGAGTCACCCAGACCTGGGCCAGGCTCGGCTGTGTGACCTTGGGCAGGTCACATCGTCATTCTGTTCTTCCTTTCTTCACCTGTAAAATCTTGTCAGGAGGAAATGAGAGGCCCGAGCATGTCCCTGGTGCTTAATAGGTGTGTCACACACCGTGATTGCTCCATTCCCTTCCTCTTAAACCTGAGTGGGTTGGAATAGGCCTTGGTCTTCTGTGCCCGGAAAGTAGGTGGGAGGCGGTTTCCCTGTGAGAATTCTGGCTGGGTTACCCCCCAGCCTCCCCCTGTCCCTTTGAGCGCTATTGTGTAGGCCTCATGGCAAGCCCCGATGGTCCCATACTGATCACGGAGAGGCCGAGGCAGGAGGAACGCAGAGCCAGGGCAGGCAGATGGCGTAGAGCGGGGATTAAGGCCCCCAGCCCCTGTCTGAATTCTTACAAGGCTGAGTGGTCCAGCGAGGCCTCTGGTCACTTTTAGCTTTGTGCCCCATGTCATATCCCTCTGTCCGAATGAGGAGGGGGTCCCTGAAAGCAGGGCAGTGGCCGACCCATCCCTTTCTCTCCATGGTCCCCGATGGGTGCCGGACACTTGGTCGTGGTCTGCTGAATGAACAAGCGAATGAACTCAGCGGCAGGAGGTGGACTCAGGGAACTTGCTGACTCGGGGAGTCAGTCCTGGACGGGAACGTAGAGTTCTTGCTGTGGGGAAACTGAGGCCCAGGAGGACTCTCTGGAGCAAGCAGAGCCCTCAGTGGCCAGAGGAACACAGGCTGGAGAGGGCCTGGAGTTGGGAGTTCAGGGGCCTGAGGGAGCCCAGCCTGGACGGGAGGGTGAGGCAGACTGAGATACTGCAGGAAGTTCCTTAGGCTCGGGAACCACCTGGGCCACAGGGTGAGGCGCGGATGGAGCCAGGACTAGAACCCGCCTGCCCGGACTCCTTGTCTACTATCCGCTCTCCCCACATCCCAAAGCCTGGGCAGCCGGGAGCGGCTGTGGCCAGACGCCATTCTCCTGGTCATCTGCAGCCTGACTTGAGAATGGGCTGGAAGGCTCTTCCAGGCCCCGGGACTCCACTGAGGACCAGACCTGGTCCCCTGGACACAGCCCTCAGGGCTGCAGATGACCTCTGCCCGCAGGCCTGGCCCACAGACACTCTGCGACCACGGCTTTGTTTTCTCAGAGTGGTGATGCTGAGGGGAGGGGGAGGCGTGGGCAGCCTCCACACGTGGTGGCAAATTTGGGCCATTGATTTGCATTTATTTCCTGCTCAAATGATCCAGGCCGGCTGCTGCTGAGGGTGGGGGCGGAGGGGGGGTGCTCTTTAGCATTTTAAGTTTGCAGATAATTGGAGGAAAATAACTCCAATAATGAAATCACTGCTGGATCGCATTCTGATACGTGACAAATCAATTCATTTATGATACCTTCTTTGTCACACTGAGCCATTCTGGCGCACAGTGGAAACCTCTTAAATTAATAAAACTGTTAAATCCATAAAATCCTCCGTTCCGAGTAGCACATCACAGCACAAGTTTGAATCATTAAAGGAATAAAACTGATAAATGTGAGCTGGGGAGTGTCTGTGTCTGCAAAGAGGGGCTGGCTTTTAAGACAGATACAATATAATAGTCATAAGCTCCAATACATCCTCTCTGTGTATAGCAGGGGAGGGGAGGGGGCCGTCTGCACGTTCCGGGGGAGGAAGGCCGATGGATGCAAGCCTAGCCAGTGTAGGGCAGGCTGCTTTCGTGTGATTTGTGGGGCTTTAGGTTTTTAAATAAAATATGATTTAATAGCAAGGGGAAAAATATAAAGCCTTTACTGGACCCCATCGAACCTGACTTAGCTCAACAGGGCTTTTCCAGAGTAGCCGCACTCGTCTGAAAGGAAGGAACGGCGCAGACTGTCAGATCACAGCCTGGCCAGGGAATGGGAGGCTTGGTGGGTGGGGTGAGGGGGCGAGGTTAGATCAGCAGGCTCAGGCAGGCTGGGTGGCCCCCTGGCTGGACTGCTTGCTGGCTGTGTGATCTTGAGCGGGCTGCTGTACTCCTCTGAACTTCTGTTTTCTCAAATGTAACCTGGGGCGGGGGATGCTGATTTCATAGGCTGGAATACATGAGATGATGCAGAAGAAAGAGCCGTGCACACTGTGAAGTGCAAGGGGATGGTCAGTTAATGGTCATTCCTGAACACGGCCGCAGCCGGTAAAGGGTCCCGCAATTCTCACAGAGCAAGGCTGGATTTTTTCGGTGTGTTGTACGTGGGTCAAACAACATGATTCTGGTAGAGTGTAAAACGCATAAAGTTCTGTGCACGCGAACGACATCATATACATCAGAGCAACGTACCCCATTTGTGCACGTGCCTCTCCAGACGCACAGAACCAGGAAGGAGCCCCGACGTCATTCAGGCGGGGTGGGCTCAGGAGGAAGCAGCAGAGAGGCTGGCACACAGAAAACAGCCAGTGAAGGCTCGGTCCTCCTTCCACAGTAGTCCAGTCTGGAAAAAAATTAGGGGAGTGTTTAGGGGGCTCCCTCGGTGCCGGGCGCTGGGCAAAGGTGGCAGGTGGAAGGCACATGGACGTGAATGAGACCCTGCCTGGCCCTTCGAGCCTCATGTGGCCCCATCACTTATCTGCTTGTCTTTTTCCCCAGTGAAACTAGAAGCTCCCTGAAGCCATCTGGGCTTTCTCCTCTAGGGTCTTCTCCCATAAACCGAGGGTCCATGCAGCCTGGAAAGGGTGCCGTGTTCAGCCTGTATTCTCGGAACAATCCAGTGGCGCAGCTTTGAAACTTTATTCATTCACGATAAGAAACGCTTTTTACATTGCATTCGGGTACATGTGCACACGTTATACCTACATAACTGGGACACAGGTTTTAGGAAACAGTACTTACCTTTAATGCACGTGATCCCATTCTGTCCTGGCCCATCCTCTCCTTAGTTTTTAAAATGATCTACTAAATTAGTTCTATGATCTGCTAATACGATGTGACCCATAGTTTGAAAAACTTGGATCTTGTCCACCTGCTTGGTTTCCTGCCAGGAGACTTGCCAATGGCCACATGGGAATGACCACCCCAGTCCCTAGGCTGAGTGGGGCCCGTGCCCGAGTGCCCCAGGCCGTCTGCCACTCCTCTCAGTGGTTCCATGTGGACCCTGCCAGAGCCCTTCCCATTGGTCACTCTGTGCAGGACTCAGGAACTCCAGAGGGGAAAGGGTTGGGGGAGCTGTCACCAGTGGCCTCTGTGCACTTTCTTGGAGAGAGAGTGGAGGTGACAAGGAGGCTCACCTGCCCTCTCCACCCCACAGGGATCAAAGGGGGCTGGGGACAGGGAGCCAGTGCCCCTGACATAAGGAGCCACGGCCAGCAACCTGACAAGCCTCTGCTCCCCCAAGTGTCAGGAGTTCTTGACAGCCGGCAACGGGAGCGCTAATTGCCAGCCAGGGCGAGGGTGGCAGCCCGGCAATCCGTATCAATTATGGGCATTGGCCATGGCTGCGAGACAAAAAGGTTCCTGGAGGCTGTCAGGCCCCGGTGTCGTTACTTGGGGCTGCTGTGCCTGCTGGAAGCAGGACGGAAACAATGGCCACCTGTCACCCCCTACCGCCTTGGTGGCCTGGCCCTGAGCACCGTGGCCTGCCAAGCAGGGCCCGACAGGCGTGGGGGCAAACTCGAGGCCTGCCTGGCCCACCTGGGTGTCCTGGCACTGTGCCTGTCCCCCTGCGCACTGATGGGCTGCCCTCGCTTCTCTTACGGAGGGAAGGCTTCAGGTCGGGTGTTTTGTCAGATTGGTTGGATCTGTTTTGCTTGTGGGGAAACTGAAATGATTCCCAAAAGCATCATGATTGGTGGTTTTCAAACTAAGAGCTGCTTTGGGGAAGGGAGAGGGGCTGAGTGGGGGTGACATTGCGGACCCCCATCCCATGCTCTGGTTAAATCCTGTCCTCAAATCAGGCTTTGTTTGAACCCTCAACGCTGACTGTCTAATTTCAGCAGGCGTCGGAACTCCTGGGGGGCCGCTGCTGCAGAGACTGGGGGCTTGGGAGTCAGTTTCCATTCAGCAGGTGGGGTGCGGCCGCCTTCGGCATCGCTACGGATGCAGCAGATTCAGGGACCACACAACGTAGGAGACCCCTCGTCTTAGAAAGTGCTTCTCAACCTCTGAGTGTGTGCACTGCGTATACCTGGGGCATTTTTTTTCAAAATACACATACGTGGGCACCAGCCCAAAGCTCAAATCGAAAGTTTCAGACCATTGCTGGAGTCTGGGGAGTCAGACACCCCTCAGTTCTCCCTACCCCAAGTTGCTGGGGGAGGGCATGAGAGATGTCTTGTCCCACGTAAGGGCAGGAAGTGCGTTTTGAAGATTTAGAACTGTTCCGACAGGCAAGGGCTGCCCAGAGAAAGGTCAGTCCTTTGGTGCTGGAGGGGCCAAGCCTGATTTGGGCCACCCACCTTCTTAGGCTGTGCCAGAAGGGACCCTGAATGTAGTAGAGGTTGGACTGGGGGATGCCAAGTGTTTCCTCCCTCACCAAGTCTGCGAGCGGGGGAGGTTTGGGGACACAGAGTTTGGCCGGACCTGGGTTTAGAAGTCTCTCTCCCACGTCCCAGGATGGCCCGTGGCTCAGTGGCTTAATTTCTCACATCAGTTGCTATAGGACCTACTAGTTCTTGGGGCACCATGGCACACACTCCCCCAACTGAGTGAGGAAGGGCAGCCGGTGGGAAGATGAGGAAACTGCCGGCAAGTCCAGGTTCGGCCTTTCCATGGGGGCCGACGCCTCCGTTTCCCACCGCCCTTCCTCATGCTTGTACCTTGCTGCCTCACTTTTAGGGAAAACGGCTTTATTGAGGTAAAATTTACGTACCATAAAAGCCATCCATTGTACGTGTACAGTTGGATGCGTTTTAGTAAATTTATACAGCTGTGCAGCGTCGCCACAATTCAGTCTGAGAACATTCCCGTCACTGCAAAGGTTCCCTCGGGCCGTGTGCAGTCAGTCGCCGCTCCCACCCCCACCTCAGGGCAACGGGAACTCCGCATCCATTTTCTGTCTCTGTCTCCGTTTATATGATTTCGTATAAACGTAATCACGCAATGAATAATCCCTTGTGTCTGGCTTCTTGAACTCAGCCTGTTTTTTAGGTACAGCCATGTTGTTTCATACATTAGTGCTTTGTTCCTTTTGATTGCCAAGTAGTGTCCTGATGTATGGTCACACCACATTTTATTTATCTAGATCGTGGACATTTGGATTGTTTACAAGATTTGGCGATTTCAGATCAAGCTAGTGTGAACATCTGCATGCAAGTCTTTAGGCGGATGTATGTTTTCATTTCTCTTGGGTTGACATGCAGGAGTCGTACGGCAAATACATGCTTAACTTTTTAAACTGCCCAGCCGTTTTTCAAAGTGGCTATACCATTTTATAGTCTCACCAGAAACCTGTAAATGTTTTAGTTTCACCACTTCCTCTCCAATACTTGCTATTATCTTTCTTTTTTTATTAGAGCCATTCTACTGGATGTGTGGGCTGTCTCTGTGGTTTCATTTGCATTTCCCCAATGAATAATGACGCTGAGCTTCTTTTCATGGGCTCATTAGATAAGTCATTTGTGTATCTTTGGTGAAGTGCTTATTCAAATCTTTTCCTTTTAATTGGGTTGTTTTATCATTGAGTTGTAAAAGTTCTTCCCATAGTCTCAATTCAAGTCCTTTATCAGATATGCAATTTGCAAGCGTTTTTTCCCAGTCTGAAGTTTGTCTTTTCATTTTCTTAACAGTCTTTTGAAGTACAGAAGTTTTAAATTTTGATAAAGTCCAATTTATCAATTTTTTCCTACTCCAGACCATGTTTTGGTGTCATATCTAAAGAATCTTTGCTTAATCCAGAGTCACAAGATTCTCTCCAGTGCTGGATGTTGTGTAGTTTTAGTTCTTATATTTAGATCTATGATCCATTTGAGTTAATTTTGTATATGGTGTAAAATAAGAATCTAAGATCTATTCTTTTCTTTTCTTTTTTGTATACCAATGTTCTATTGTTCCTGCGTCATTTGTTGAAAACAATATCCTTTCCTCATCGAATTGTTTGGCACTTTGTTGAAAAGCAATCGACTGTACATGTGAATTTATTTCTGAATTTCTATTCTATCGCATGGATTTATATGTTCACCTTTATACTAACACGACATTGTCTTGATTATTGTAGTTTTATAGCAAAATTTGAAATCTAGTAGTGTAGAGCCCTCATCTTTGTTCTTGCTTTTCAAATTGTTTGGGCTATTCTAGGTTGTTTTTGTTTCCATATAAATTTTAGGATCAGCATGTCAATTTCTACTAAAAAGGTTTGTTGAGATTTTGATACAGATTTAATGGGGATTTTGATGTGAATTTGGGGAAAATTGCCATCTTAATATAACTGAGTCTTCTAATTCATGAACACTTGTTTATATCTCCATTTATTTAACTCTTCTTTAATTTCTTTTAACAATATTTTACAGTTTTCTGTGTGCCATTCTTTTATTTCTCTTGTTAAAATACTTTATTCTTTTTGATGCTATTGTGAATGAATTGTTTTCATAATTTTATTTTCAGATTGTTCATTGCTAGTAGATAAAATTACAATTGATTTTTTTTTTTTTTCCAAATGAAATCTCACTCTGTTGCCTGGGCTAGAGTGCTGTAGCATCAGCCTAGCTCACAGCAACCTCAAACTCCTGGGCTCAAGCAATCCTCCTGCCTCAGCCTCCCGAATACCTGGGACTACAGGCATGCACCACCATGCCCGGCTAATTTTTTCTATATTTTCAGTTGTCCAGCTAATTTCTTTCTATTTTTAGCAGAGACGAGATCTCACTCTTGCTCAGGCTGATCTCGAACTCCTGAGCTCAAACGATCAGCCTGCCTCGGCCTTCCAGGGTGCTAGGATTACTACAATTGATTTTTGTATCTCAAGCCTATAAGCTGTGATGGTTTTCAAACCAAAATATCTTGATCTTCCTCCGGTGGAGAGGTGGGCTCAACCTTTGAGTCTGGCTGTGAAAGTTCTTGACCAATAAAATATGGCAGAATTCATGCCATGTCAGTTTCCAGGCCTTTAGAAACTAGCAGTTTCTACTTCCTATCTGTTGGGACGCTTGCTCCTGGACCCCGGTCACTGTGCTGTGAGAAGTCCAGGGAGCCCGTTGAGGGGCCCGTGGGGGTCTGTGCTGAGGAGGAATCGAGCTCCCAGCCGCCGGCAGCGCCAGCCACCTGAGAGAGCTGTCCTGGAAGTGGGTCCTCCAGCCTCCAACTGAGCTTCCTTAGCCGGTGCTGTGTGGGGCAGAAACGACCCTTCCCAGCTAGGCCTTGCCTTAAATGCAGATTTGTGAGCAAAATAAATGACCATTGTTGATTGGAGCTACTAAGCTTTGGGTGTGGTTTGTTTTGCAGAGCTAAATTAATTGGAACATTTGCCCTGTGGGTCTGATTCAGTCCTCAAGTGGGAAGGAAAGAAGGAATGGGGAAGGGAAAAGAGAAGGAAAGGGTGGGTGAAAGGAAGAAGGCAGGAGGCGGGCAGCAGGCTGGCAGGCAGGAAGAAGTGGTAACCCGAGTGCTGGCTCTGTGCTAGACACGTGTTTTCACCATCAGAGTTAGACCCGCCCACAGACACCTGGCCTCACTGTAAAAGCACTGGGTGTGCGTGACCTTAGGCAGACCATTCCTCTCCTATGGCCTCAGTCTCCACATCTGTACAATGGAGTCACTTCGTTCCCTCTACTGTGACCCAGGAGAAAGGCTGAGCCAGGTGAAGTCTCCTGTCTGGAGTTGCCAGGAAGCTGAGGCTGCCCTGAGGGCCATCTGTGGTCATGGACCCTTAGTCACCAGGAGGAGAAGGGAACACAAGAAAGAAGACCAGGAAGAGCCATCATAATGACAATAGTACTTTGTATTGTTATACTTTGTTAAAAAATTTTTTTTAATTAAATCTTTTATTTTGAGGTAACTATAAAATTTGCATGCAGTTTTAAGAAATGATACAAAAACTCCATGTATCCAATTTCCCCAAATGGTAAAATCTTGTAAAACTGTCTGTCATAACCAGGATATCGACACTGACGTAGTGAAGTTACAGAGTATTCCCTTCACCCCAGAGTATACTCCTGTCCTGAGAGCAGGTTTCTGCCTGAGTGAGGCGGAGAGAAAGAAGGTGGGCCGACGACAGAGCCCAGCAGAGGAGGGATGGGCCCCCTGCCTTTCCGCCCTTTGTCTCCAGAAGGGAGATCTCTGGCAGGGAGAGGGCTGGAGCTAAGTCTCTGCGGGACAGACGGGGGTGGGAGATGGGCCTTTTTGACCTGAAGGGCAGAACGGGAGGAGGCTTGTTCCCGGCTGACACCTGGAGGTATTGGGGGTTGGGGGTGGGCTAGATGGTTCTTTGATGTGAGGACTGTGATGGGTCCCGGATCAGAGGACCCCAGGCTCTGCCCTGAGGGGCCCTGCTGGCCGGGCTGGCTCTATGTGCCCTGCTTCTCCCTGCAGCCTCTCCTCCTGGCACAGCCTGCTCTGTCCTGGCCTGTCCCGCATTGCCCAGGGCTCCTGTGCTGCCCTGTCTCCCCAGGGCCAGTCGTGGTCGCAGGCCCAAGGGCAGACCTGTTTGTCTGGAGTTGTCTGCAGAGCAAAGCCTTGAGTGAGGGGGGCGAGGAGGGAGGAAGCTGGAGCAGGGGTAACAGGTGGCAGCCGTCCCAGCTTGTGTGTGCTGCCGGGCAGGCTGGCCCCTCTGCTGTGGCTTCTTTAGGACCTTTGCTCGCTGTCTCTGTGGCCTGCGGCCCTATTCTCTTTGCTCTTTTCATGATTGGCTCTTTTATGTCCATTGATTCTTAGCCAAAAGGACACCGCCTCAGAGAGGCCCTCCCTGACTGCCACAAAATGCATCCCCTCTCTCCTTCCTTAATCTCTCACTCCGCCTCCTGTTTGTTCCATCCCTGACACGATCACAACCTGCCATTGCCTGTTAGTTCCCGAGTCCTTGGTCTGGTCTGTCTGTCCTGCTGGACTGTCAGCTCTGAGGGTGCGGCCCCTCTGGCCTTGTTCTCGGCTTGTTCCCAGTGCCTGGCCTCGCGGGTGCCCGCTGAGTGAGTGGGTTGTGAAGAGCTGGGCCCTATTCTAAACACTTCACCTGTATTCACTGGATACACCCTCTGGACAACCTATGCAGTAGCTGTTATTATTAACTTTGTCTTATAGATGAGGAACCAAGAGCAAGAAGGCTGAATGTCCCAGACAGGGGTTTGGAACCAAGGTGGCGTGGTGCGGGAGTCGATGCTCTCAGCCCCAGGGGAGTGGTGCCCACCTGCTCCTGGCCCTGACGCTGCTTCAGGTCATGGACGGCAGGCTGTCCCTGGATACTGTGTGCACAAAGCTCCCTCCCAGTACCGCCCTGCCTCCCCTCATTCTCCTCCACTCCTGGACGAGAGTTCTCCTTACAAATCATGGCGGGTCCTGGCACACCTCTCTCCTCCCAGCAGTCCTGTGAGGGAGGACTTGTCAGCCTCTTATGACAAAAGGGGAAACTTTACTTGAGACAGAGTCTTGCTTTGTCACCCAGGCTAGAGTGCAGTGGCGTCAGCCTAGCTCACTGCAACTTCAAACTCCTGGGCTCAAGTGATCCTCCTGCCTCAGCCTCCCGAGTAGCTGGGACTACAGGCGTGCACCTCCACACCTGGATAATTTTTCTCTTTTTAGTAGAGATGGGGTCTCACTCTTGCTCAGGCTGGTCTCGAATTCCCGATCTCAAGCGATCCTCCTGCCTCGGCCTCCTGAGTAGGTGGGACTACAGGTGTGAGCCACAGCGCCAAGCCCGTTTCCCCTGTCTTTCAGCTGACTGATCTCACAGGTGGGAGAGCATTTCCAAAGGCTGGTGGGCTCCCCAGTTGGGGCTTTTCTTATTCCCCAACAGCTGTGGGAGGAGGGAGGCCGGTATGGCTTTTCCCGTCATTCTGCGGACGGCAACACTGAGGCCGGGGAAGGTGAAGCATGCTTCCTGCAGTCATCCAATGAGGGAGACCCCGGCCTCCTGCTTCCAGCCCTGGGTCCATCCCCGGCACCCCTGACACCAGGGGGCGGGCAGTTCTTTCAGGCTCACCTGTCTCTGGGTCCAAGTGAGAAGTCAAGGAGGCTGACACCTAGTCGGGGAGCAGTACGTGATCAAACTGCCTGGAAGGCAGTAAGTTTTGAGATTCAGGCCTAGCCAGGGAAGAATGAACGATTCTCTGATATGGGCCCCACAGTGGAGGCTTGGCAGGAGCAGGCACCTGTAGGGGCTCTGTAAGTGCCAGCTGCCTAGTGAGGCCTTCAGGACTAGCCTATGTGACCTAATAGCTTAGGCTGAAGAAAACAACCTTTTCTCTAAGGGAGAGGCAAATCCAGGGATGTGGAATATCAAAGAAGGCTTCCCGGTGGAGGTGACATTGGCACTGGGCATGAAAAGTTGGGGGGGATGAGCACTTAGGGTAGGAGGCCTAACAGAGTCTCCAAATCCTGGGTCCAACTTCTGTCGCCAGGAGGGCAGCGAGGGCAGGAGGGTGGAAGAGGCTCACACGGGGGGTGGGTTCTCTCCATCCACTGTATTAATGCGAGGCCTGCACAGCCAGGCTCAGGATGGGGGGGCCACTCCTCTTGCCCCTCCTGCAGCTGAGTCTCCAACATTTTCCTAGCGTCTCCCTCTGAAACCCCTCACTCCCTTGGCAGTGAACTCCAAGGGCTTGCTGGTTTTTGGCTTTGGACGCAGGTGGGTCCTGCTTCAAAGAATTTCAGTCTATGAAAATCTACACTTCTTGCAGAAGGGAATTTCATTTATTAGACCTCCCAGGGGACTAAGCATTTTACGTATGCCCATTTCTTTCTCATAAGAACTCAGGAAGAAGTTACCATTCTTTTATTTTTTCTTTAACAGCTTTAATGTTTAAAGTTCACCCACTTAAAGTGTACCATTCAGTGGTTTGGGGTATATTTACGGAGTTGTGCAACCATCACCATAATCTAATTTTAGAACATTTTCATCATCCCCCAAAGAAATCTTGTATCCATTAGCAGTCCCTCTTCCTGCTCCCCGCGTACCAAAAAAGTCTTGGAGCCTGGCGTAATGAATTCCTTCTTCCCACTACCCAGCTTCCGTGGTTCTCAGGTTCCAGCCTGGCTGCTCCTGTCTGTCTTTGTTGATGCCGTTGCTGAAGAATCTTAAACCCTTGCAACTGCAAGTGTGGTTCTTGGACTAGGAGCACGGGCGCACCTGGGAGTTAGTTAGAAATGCAGATCTCAGCCCCGACCCAGCCCCACTGAAGCTGCCTTGGAGCGCGGTGGCCAGGGGATTTGTGTCGCAGGAGCACTCGGGCAGCTCCAGGAGAAAGCCAACTCCAGTCTTGATGACGCGTCATCTTCATGCACTTTGACGTGTGGCTCTGAAATAGGGACATCGTGTTCCATAACCGCCAGGTCATTATCACAGTGATTGCAGGAAGCAATAGTTCCGAAGTTCCTCTCTTAATTCTCACTCTGAAATGTGGAAACAGACCTGAAAGAGGTTCTGCCCTTTGTCCTGGGTCCAAGCAGGAATGTGGAAGGGGGATTGAACCCAGACCCAGCGGGCTCCAAGCCTTTCTCCCTTGATCCTCGCTATTCTGAGCCTGTCCCGAGACAGCCAAGAGGCTTTGAGCTATGGCCTAAGTTCCCGCCTTTTATCAAGGGCAGCCTGGAGCCTTCAGCAGAGGGCTTTGCAGATGCAAAGACACACGGGCCGCTCACTCCCTCTCTCTGAATGGCTGGAGGAGCAATGGCAGCAACTCGGACGGTGACCAGATGACCACGGTCAGCTCCTCGGTGAGAACACTGATGATTGATAACAGAGGGCACTGCTGGCCCGGCCAGGGGACAACCCGCCACCAAGCTGCTGTGTGACCTGGGTCAGCCCCATCCCCTCTCAGACTAGGGGACTCGGGCCTGGCCCCAAGACAGAGGGGTGTGCCTGCCGTGTGCCACCTTCACAGCGCCCAGCTGATGGGCCGCCCTGGGCCGTAGCATGGTGGTGTGCACTGGGTAACCTCGACCCTTCTGCCCGGCCTGAGCCCCAGGGGGAAGCCGCTGGAGAGGGGCGCGTGCCTGCTAAGGGGCACTGCTGAGAAGTGGAGGCTGGGTTCTTCGTGTCTGCTGTCACGAAGCACAGTCGGCCCAGTATCCTGGAGGCGCTGCAGGGGCCCTGACCTATCTTAGGTGTCCTGGGAGGAGCCCAGGGGGAGGGCATGGCCATCTGGAGACTGGCGGGCTGAAGTGGAGGGAGGCCTGGGAGTAGTCCCCACCCCGGCATGAGGTCACATTGTCCAGACTCCTTATTTTATGGCTGGGGGACCTGGGGCAGCACAATAAGAACTCAAGGCTTCTCAGGGCTGTTCTGGCTCTAATGATGGGGGCGCTGTGTCCTCCCCAGATGAAAGGCCAAAACTGCGCTCATGGGACGGTGTCCCCATCCACTGAGCTCACTCATCAGTAACAGGGTGGCTGGGGGTATAGGTTCTGCAGTCAGGCAGCCCGGGCCGAAACCCAGCTCTGTCCCTTACTGGGTGTGCGACCAGAGGTGCAGTGCAGAGAGCTCTGAGTCGAGGCTGCTTCCTATGGAAATAGGGCGTGATCATCCCTGTTCCCACCTCAGGGCAGTTGGGAGGGCTGCTACCTGGCACGCGGCACTGGGGTTAGCTGCCACTATTATTAGTCAGCATTCTTGTCCTCTGGCTCCAAGCCCCGACATCTTACTAGATGTGAAAGCCCTTTGCAGCCTGGCCCCTGGCTTCCTCTCCTGCCTTAGCCTCTCTCCCTCAGTCTCTGCTTTATGTTGGGGCCCCGATGATCTTTAATTGTTTCCTGACTTGGTTTCTCCCTCTAGACCTTTGCCCACGCCTCTCCCTCTACCTGAAGCCCTTCCCTTCTGGTCCCGATTCAGACCTCATTACCCTGGTGACCTCCGAGGGCCACCCCTGACATGCACCACCAGGCTCTGTGATGCCCCTGCTTGTTACCTGTCCATCTTCCCCACCAGACTGTGACCCCCTCATGCAGCAGGGCAATAATCCCCAAGTCCCCAGCACCTGGTGCAGGCCCTACTCATGGAGGTTTCCCAGGTATATTAGCTGAATGATCAGAGAGCGGGTGGTGGTGTCTCTCTGTATACAGTAAGTGTCAAATGAATGCAGGCTAACTGTGATGGGCAGTCAGAACCCGATACACCACAGTGCACATTTGTGGAGAGTGAGGGATCAGGAAGGGTTTGCTATAGCAGGTGAGGCTGAAACACGGCCTTGGGGGGTCTGCTCAGGCAGAGAGAAGGGAGAGGCACTTAATAGCCTTCCGTAAATGTTTATTAACAGGCTTGACTTCCTGACCTCAGGAAGCCCTTCGCCCATGGCGTATATTTGGGGAGCTAGACCCCAGGTGGAATTTACATATGAGACAAATATATTATTGACTGACATGGAAAAAGCTATGGGAACTGGGGCTTGGGGAAGCCCAAACTGGAAATTAGGATTACCAGATTTAGCGAATAAAAATACAAGATGCCTAGCTGAACTTGAGATAAAGAGTGAATACGTTTTTAGTATAATATCTCCCCAGTATTGCACGGGACATGCATATTCTAAGCATTCTTTATTGATCTGAAATCAAAGCTAATTGAACCGCAGTATTTTACCTGGACACCCTAATCCAAGTGGGGAAGGCCTGTGTAAGGGCTGGAGGTGGGATCCAGGAAGGTGTCAGCCCGGGAGACAACGGGCCAAGGGTTCCTGGGGTCACGTGGGCAGGGCCCGGAAAGCCCAGCCCGGGAGCAGCTGCTGGCTGTGGAGCCCGTGCTGGAGCTGCTAGGGTGTGCGCTTCTCTCGGCAGGTGTCTTGGCAGTAGCTGGGCCCGGGCGCCTTGCGGGAGCCCCAGTCTGTACATGGAGCAGGTGACCGGGAGGCCACGCGTGGGCTCCCTGTGCCCCGACACAGTATCTCCCTGCAGCACGTGAGGAACCGGCCTGCTCGGCTCCCCGCACGGCTGGGCGCCCAGGCTGCTGCCCAGCGAGCCCCTCGGAGGCACCTCCTTCCCCGCCCCGCTGCCATCCTTGTAGACTGCTGCCGTCTCGGTAAATCCACAGGCTTCTGCTCCACGTCTCCAGAAATGCCGACGCACCGGCGCAGTCTGGAGAGCCGTCTACTGCCGTGCAGAGAGCTCCCCTGAGCAGGGCTAGGCCAAGGCTGGGGAGACCTGGCCTCCTTCCTGGGGGCCCTGGAGGGCTGGGGGACGCCTAGGGCTCTCCACACTTTCTCCCTCTGGTCCGGGAAGACTTACGTCTTAGCCTCCCAGGGAGCCAAGACTTTTCCACCCCTGGGCTGCAGGAAGCCCCCGAGAGGGGCATGTTCAGGTTGCCATTGTGGGGTCTGCGCTCTGCTTCCCCTCCCCTCAGGAGGGTGGACCCAGGCCCTCACAGCGACACCCCTGCCAGGGAGCAGTCCTCCTGCGTCCACGCACAGAGCTGCAGCCGGCTCTGAGCTGGGGGAAGTGCGGGGTTCTGACCTGGGCTGAGAAGTCCCTCTTACAGTGACAGCTCTTTCCTTGGGGGCTGGGAGTCCCTTTGATGCAGCCCCGCTCTCTCCATCCTCCCGTGGCTCCCCATCGCGCCTGTGTCAGTGTGAATGGCCTGGCTGGCCTCGCTCTGCCTACCAGTCTGCCCACTGCCTTTCCCCCTTCTTGACCCAGACACATTGCTGTGGTCGGTGGGGACCACTCTGTGCCCCCTACCCCCACACTGCTCAGACTCTGCCCTCTTGTTGGGATATCCTCAGGCCTGCTGTGCCCCAGACACCAAGCTAGATGCTCTAGAGCTGTGGTCCCCAACCCCTGGGCTGAGGACCAGTACCGCTCTGTGGCAGGCTGCACAGCAGGAGCTGAGCGGCAGGTGAGCAAGTGAAGCTTCGTCTGTATTTACAGCCGCTCCCCATCGCTCGCATCACCGCCTAAAGTGCCCCTCCTGTCAGATCAGCGGCCGCGTTAGATTCTCATAGGAGCACGAACCCTACCGTAAACTGCGCATGCGAAGGATCTAGGTTGTGCGCTCCTTGTGAGGATCTAATGCCTGATGATCTGAGGTGGAGCTGAGGTGGTGATGCTAGCACTGGGAGCAGCTGCAAATACAGATTATCCTAGCAGAGAGGTTTGACTGAACAATAAATGCAATGTGCTTGAATCATCCTGAAACATCCCCCCTCACCCCACTGGTCCATGGAAAAATTGCCTTCCATGAAACTGGTCCCTGGTGCCAAAAAGGTTGGGGACAGCTGCTCTAGAGGACACCGTGCGCCCTGGACAAGGCCCCGCCCTCGAGGACTGAGGGGCTCACCCGAGGAGATGGGACGGCTGAACCAGAACTGGGCTTCCACCCCTGGAGCTGAGAATCCAGCGCTAACCTCGTTCACGGCTGCTGAGTGACTGAGTGATCGTGGGCGAGTGCTCTGAGGGTTCTGAGCCTCAGGTGCCTCATGGCGAACTGCGGCCAGCATCTCTCTTTTTCTTTCTACCCCACAGAGTGTGAGAATCGGACAAGGGAGCAGTTGCGCAAGTTGGGCTGCAACACGTTTCCTTGTTGATAGGGATTATTTTTGTCTCCGTTAGAGCAGAGCTTTGTTTATTTGTTTGTTCGAATGTAAGGCGCTGCTCTGCAGAATCGGAGGACAAATCGTTCAATCCCAGCTAGGAGCTTGGGGCAGGTTCCATGGAGAAATAGACATTGGAGTTGGGACCAAAAGAACAAGAAGGGATTTTCCACGAAGATGTGGTTAAGGTAGGGCTGGGAGGGGTGGGAAGGGTGTTTCAGGCACCGGGAATAGCATGTGCAAAGCACTGGGGGGGGTGAGAGAACCTGGCACGTGTGCCCATCAGGGCGTGCAAAGGAGGATGGGACGGGATGGGGAGCCCAGGGATTGCTGGAGGGAAGGGGTCACCCCAGGGTCAGCGTGAGAAAGCGTTTGCATGCAGCCGGAGAAGTCTGGACTTTATCCGCTTGACAGGAGGGAGCCAAGGAGGCTTTTAGCAAGAGTGACATGATCAAAAGCGTGCCTTGGCGCTTCTTGATGCTGTCTCCGTTCCTTGCCCTCTCTTCAAGCCCTGCCTCCTCTATGGAGCTTTCCTCAGACGTTCCCAGTCCCCCCACCCAGGGGCCGACCAACGTCGGAGCTGCCTCGCATCTGTCCTTCCCTAGCGCCAGTCTGCAGCCTGGTGCTGGCTGGGCACCTCATGTCCTCCAACAAACTCGTGATCATCCTAGCACGCATAAAGTGTGCTCCTGCCTCACGCTCTGTGATGCTGGCATGAAATACTCAGTGCCACCACAACAGGGATTGACCTGCATCTCTGGGGTCAAACCAGCTCGGAGGGGCCAAGTCGTGTCTCTATTTGATTTTACTGGATTAGAGAGTCAAGCTTAGTGGCTGCACAAAAACAGCCCCCCTCCTCCCTTGCTTTAGAAGAGTTGGCGTGGCTGGCTCTGGAGTCTCTGGCCTGTTTTTATTTTTAACAGCCAGAGATGTCTTGTGGCTGGAGGTGGAGTGCAAGGCGTGTAAGAAGGGGAGCAGAGAGGAGGCTGTGTCTTTGGGGTCCCTGTGGGTGGAGACACAGTCTTCTCATGAGCCCCTTGGTGGTCTCAAGGCCCCACCCTCATTCATGGCCCCAGGAATTATATATGCAGATCCTAAAAGCACAAGGGGTCCCCTAGCTCGGTCCTTCACTCTATGAGGGGAAGAGTGAGGCCCAGAGTGGGAGGCACCAGCTAAGGTCACCCTGGGGGTCCGTGGCAGAACCAGGAGTAGAACCCGGCCTCTTGCCCTTGGTAGGTGCGTTTTTCCTGGCCCCAGCCTGGTTCTGTGCGTGGGGACTGAACTGAACCAGGGAGAGCTTGGAGGGGACGTGCTGGAGTTGAGGACGGAGCTGGACGAAGGGGAGAGTCAGTGAGAGGCACGGTGCAAAGCAGGAACAGCACTGCTGGGCGGGAGATCCGGACTGGATTTGGCCTGAAGTTGCGCATTGCTCGTTTCAGATGCTGTGACGGTGTGTCCAACTCGGCCACCCACCCGCTGGACAGGGTGGCCCGCCTAAGAAAGGCAGCACAATATTTTCAATATTTTCAAAGGGTGGAGGGCAGAGCCTCCCTTAACCTCCACTGGGGGCAGGGCCTAAGGAGGATAGCTGGGCATCAGCTGGGCATCCACGGTGTGCCAGACATCCTTCTCACCTCCACCCAACCTCTGCTGAGCACCTAACAGGTTCTGGGTGCTGAGGGTACAGATATCAAGAAAGATTCCTGTAATTTATGGAGAAGACAGCCACTTAAACAAGTACTTCAATAGAATAATCTTACTCCATAGCACAGCATCCAACTGTGGTTGGGGGGGTGGTAATCAGTGAGGGCTTCCTGGAAGAGAAGACATCTGAGATAAGTCTTGAAAGACAGGAGAGAATTAAGCAGACTGAAAATGAAAATGGGACAGAGTGCTGTCAGCAGACAAAACAGCGTGAACAAAACCAGGGAGGCGTGAAGCTGTGTGAAGTCATTATTGCCTTATGCTGTGATAACTCATGCCCCAGCTCCCTGGTGGAGGCAGAGGACACCGGACGGTCCAGAGGGGCACCAGGTCTGCTGCTCCGCCACCCTTAGCAGTTCGATTGCCTCCTACAGGTTCCAGAGCTGGAGAGTGACTTGTTTGGAGTTGCCTTTTAAACGGTGACCCTGGCAGCCGCGTGGTGCTGACTCAGAGTGAGCAGAGGCAGGAGGCAGGCAGGCTGTTGCAATAACCCAGGCAAGAGATGATGAGGGCTTGACCTTGGGCAGTGGTGTCGGGGCAAGGCAGAGGAGGGAGTTGAGAAACCTTTAGGAGGTCAAGCTGTAGGGACCTAGAGCCTGATTGGACATGCGGGATGAGAGAGAGCGAGGAATCAAGAACGGCCTTGCCAGGGGGCTGAGCGGTGGTGCAACCCCAGCTCCAGGAATTCCAGGGGTGGAGCAACCGGAGACTCAAGGCTGAGCTCAGGTTGAGACAGGGCGGGTTTTAGGTGCCTGTGAGGTGTTAAGGTGGCCACAGAATCCCAGGAGGCAGCTGGAAACCCAGGGTCTTGGGGACAGGAGAGAGGAGTGAGGTAGACATGTGGATTTGGAGAAGACGAGCCTGTGTGGTGGGGACAGGAGGGGAGGTGGCACAGGAAGAAGGAACAGAGGGAGCAGGGGATGATCAGGGATGGTCAGAGAGGCAGGAGGCCAGCAGAAACGGTGACGTCACATGGGCCAAGGGAGGACACGTCTGCAAGAGTGAGGGTGTGGGGGACTTCGCGGGGCTGCAGCAGGGCGGCCCGCCGGGGCGCGTGAGGGTCAGGGACGGCCTCCTTAGGTTGGGAGAGCCGTGTGCACGCAGGGGGGCCGGTGGCGGGGAAGTCTAGGTCGAGAGGTAGATTCTGTAGGTGCAGGAGCCACAGGTGATGGAAAGACGCCCCAGAGCAGGGGCCCCAGCACGTCATCGCAAGGGCTGCCTGGCAGGCCAAAGAGGGACCTTCCTCACCCTCTGATTCTGGGCAGAGGGTAATCAGGATGGGTGTGGGGGTGTGTCTGGAGATGGGGCAGGGGCAGCAGCTCACCCCTTCAGGTTTTGATGAAGTCAGGTGTCTCCAGGGAAATAGAGAAGGGAAGCTGGCCAGGGCAGGCTGAGGACTTTGCAGTCATGTTGAGGGTCCCGCTGAGACTGGAGACCCTGCATTGACCCTGGTCCCAAATCTGATGCTTTGGGTTCTTGACAGCCTGAGCTTACCACGGAAAGATTGTGGTTAGGTTGGCCTGGGTGGAGTCTGGCTGGCTGATTGGGGTGCCAAGGAGCCAGGGGGCTGGTGAGAGGGCCGGTCAGATGACCAAACCACTGGAGCAGCCAGAGAATGTGCTCAGAGGGAAGGGAGAAGTGCTGGGGTTAGGGTGGAAGAGAAGCAGTTCTGAGCGGTGGCCTGGTGCAGGCTGGCCATGGGATTGGGGGCAGAAGGTCCTTGGAGAGCAGAGCTGAAGGTCCGGAGAGTCCCAGTGTTGATGGGTCACCCACACGGATGCCGAAGGCTGCCCGCTGACAGCAGACCTTGGAGGGAGAGGAGAGTCAGTGATCTGAGGCTGGCTGGCTCAGGAGTGAAGAGGGGCTGACTAGGAAGCTGGGATCTGGGAGGCTGGAAGAGAGGGGAAGACAGTAGGGCCAGGTGGCATGAACCCCAGGGCAGAAAGGCCCCCATCCTGTGGGGCTGATGGCATCATGGTCTGGAAACATCCCTGGGAATATGAAAGAGGCGAAGGATCTTGGGGACCACATAAGGAAGTGTAGGTCAGGCTTGGTAAAGCAAAGAGCAGTGACAGTGAAGATGGCCAAGGAGGGTGCACCGTGAGCTGTTGGCCAGGAAGCGGGGCTGGGAAGCATGGTGCAGGGTTTCTGAGAGGCGGGAGCCTGTAGGATGCGTAGGAGTTCCCTGGTGAGTACAGAAAGGGAGCAGGGAAGAGTGGTCACCAAGAGGGACCAGCCCTGCAAAGCCCCATCCATTCACTCCACAAACACTCATCCAGGGTTCCTATGTCACAGGGCCGGTTTTTTGTGCTTGGAGATCCATCAGTGAACAAAATGACAATCCTTACTCTCACGGCCCTCGTATTCTAGCCGGTGGAGGTGGGAGATAGAAAACGTAACAAACACGATCATAAGTGGGTTCTAGAGACTGTCAGGCGGTGATGAGGCTATGGCCAAAGGGACAAGCCGAGTGGTACAAGGCGGGGCACGAGCTGTGCAGGTGGGGGGCCAGGGACCCGGCTGGTTGAAAGTCACAGTGTGGTGGTCGGCGCAGGCCCAGGGAGGCCAGTGCTCGGGGTCTGTGCAAAATCCCACCTAGTCTGACAGGAGCGGGTAGCAGGGGTTGAGGATGTGAGGAGAGGTGCCTGTACGGTTACTCTCACCGGTGGTACCTGGGAAAGTTTTGAGACAAGAAGAATCTTCTAGGTTGGGAAATAGAAGAGCTGGGAAAAGAAAGCAGAAGAAAACAAAATCTGTGGGCACCTGTTTAGGGCCAGGCACTGCCTTGGGGACGCCTCTCTAATCAGTCTCTGTTGGCCCCCAGGACAACCCTGGGAGTTAGGAAGGAGCAGTCCTTAGGGGTCCCCAGTTCCTGTGAAAACAATGTCACTCTCAACATAAGCTCATGTTCAGTGCCCTCCTGAACACTTTGCTTGGATTTTCTTTTCTTTTTTTCGAGACAGGGTCTTGCTCTGTCACCCAGGCTAGACTGCAGTCATCATAGCTCACTGTAACCTCAAACTCCTGGGCTCAAGTGATCCTCTTGCCTTATCCTCTCAAGTAGCTGGGACTATAGGCGCACACCACCATGCCCAGCTAATTTTTTAATTTGTTGTAGAGACAGGATCTTTCTACTTTGGCCAGGCTGGTCTCGAACTCCTGGCCTCAAGTGATCTTCCCACCTCTGCCTCTGAAGGTGCTGGGATTTCAGGAGTGAGCCACCATACCTGTCCTGGATTTTCTTAAGGTATCCTCCCAAGCACATTATGAAGTTGGTGTCGTCATCTCCATTTCCTAATGGCAAGTCTGAGGTTCCAAAGTGTCAGCACGGTGGCTAAGACCCGGGACCCTAGAGCCAGCCTACTGTACTGGCTCCCCTACTCACTAGCTGTGTGACTTTGGGCTCAGTTTTCTAATCTGGAAATGGCTAATCAAGGCGCCTGCCGTCTAGGGTCGTGGTGAGGGTTAAAGAAGGTAATATATGCAAAGTGCGCAGAACAGGCCCTGGCACATAGTAGGTTCTTTGCAAGTGAGCACTGCTACTATTATTGCCCAAGGTCACTTAGGTGGGAGGGCAGGGGAGGGTTTTGGACCAGAGCTTCGTGGCGCTGACCCCTGCCTCCTCCTGGCTGACGCTTTGCCCTGTGTGGACCTGGGCGTGCTGACCCAGGCCGGGGAGGAAGGAGCTGTGCGTCCCCCACCAGGCCTGTTCCTTTGCTGCAGGCATGTGACATATTGTGGCGTGATGTGTTTTCCCCTCATGGTGCAAGACGTGACTCAGAGGGGCATGCTGGGGAAATGAGTTTCTTGGATTTGCCCACCTCATCGCCCCTGCATTCTTTTGAATTTCTCTGTATCAGACTTTATATCTGGCTCTGCCATTCACCAGCCTTATTTATGCAGAAAACAGCCCCACAATTCCAACTTGCTCAACAGCCGTAAAGATTCATCTTTGGCCCGGGGAGAGTAGCCAAAGAGAGGAGCGGAGGGGAAAAAAAGGAAAAAGAAAGAAAGAAAAAGGAAGGAAGAAAGAGCCAGCAACAATCAAAACAACCTTTTTCTCCCTGTGTAATCTGGGCAGCTTCCAGGAGGATAATGTCTTTCCACCGTGGATCGCCCCCTCCCTCCCAGGCTGTTTTCGCAGGAAGCAAATCCTGGAGCATTTTCAATGTGCCCCTCGAGGCAGAACAATGAGGCCCTTGAAGCCTCGGAACCCGCGCGCTTCCTCCAGTTATCCGGAGCGGCGGAGCCCCTCTGCCGCGGGCGCGGAGGGGAGCCGGGGGCGTCTCCGCGGAGGGGGAGGGGGAGGCTGCAGGGTGTAGCGGAGCCGCACGGGGGAAGCCCATTAGCCAAATAATAGGTTTGGATCCGACTGTTTTGCCAAGGTACCCGGCATTTATCCCGCTCCCCGATTGGGGGCGGGGAGCCGGGAGCAGGCGGCGAGGATCCAATTACGGCTGCTGCAGCCCCGTCGCCGGGAGGTTGCGACGGGCCTGGCGGGGCGGGAGGAGCGAGATCGGGGGCGCGGGACCTCCGGCCGGCCTGCCCCGAGCTCCCCGGCCCGCGCCCCGGCCCCGCGCGGCTGCTCCCGCCCGGCGGGCTCAGTGCCTCATTGTTTATTGTGGAGTCTGCCTCTCCCCGCCGCCCCCTCCCCCGCCCGCGCTCTCCTCCCTCCTCCCGAAAGAAAGAAGAGCCAGTCTGTGGAGACGAATGAGTCATGAATAAACAAACAGCGTGGGGGGGAGCTGTCACTCCGCGCTGACTTCCTGGCCGCGCTCCGCTCCGCGACCTCCTGGCGGGGCCCAGAAGCCAGGCTGGCTGCGGTGGGCGCGGCTGCTCCGGTCCGGCCCGGGCTCGGTCTGGGGCCCCAGCGGGGCGGGGCGGGGTGCACAGACCCCAGTGCTCACCCCTTCGAGTGAGTGTGACCTGATGTCCCCAAACCTGTCTGTACGTGACAGGTGAGGGCTGTGAGTCGGATCCCCTTGGGTTCGACAAAAGCCATCGACCACGGCCAGGCAGTGCTTGCGGGGCTGGTCCTCTGGGAATGCCTGTGTGTCTGCTGAGTGTCGTAGGTGTGGCTTCTGCCCTGGATGTCTGGCGTTTGCTGCACACGCAGGGACGCTGCTGCAAGGATGTGTATGTGTGTGTCTTGTGCATGTGGTGTGTATCTGGAGTGTGGAATACACGAGTGTGCCTGCGCCTGCGCTGCTGGTCCGTGTGTGTGTGTGTGTGAGCGTGTGTGTTGTGCAACCATGTTCCCCTCTCTGAATTTTGCTTCTGCCACTTTAAGGTTTGAGATTTTGCTTTGTGCTTAGCTCTTCTCCACTTGGTCCTTTTCCTTCTCCCTTGTGTGATCCCGTGGGTCATTTGGGGCCATCTCTTCCCATTAGCGAGGCCCAGGGCCTCAGCAGACCTCCGGGGCCTGGCCTGGCTGGCCTCAGCGGCCAGCCAGCTGTGGCCACACGCAGGCTGACAGTGCTGACTCATGCCTGGCGAGAGCTGAGTCTGACCAGCCCCACGCTGGGCGAGCCCCCACTGTGGGGAGGGTGAGGGCCTGGGCCAGCCCAGACATTCTGGGAGCTTGCGACCGCATGGGGTCAGAGGCAGGGGCAGGAGTCAGTCATTTCTTCTGGCTTCCCTGGCGACCACACACCCTCACATGGGTCCACCCTAGGGCCACTGCTGACCACTGGGCCTTCGGGAAGAAGGTTGGTGAAACCAAGGCAAGGCTGTGACTCAAGCTACAGCCCAGGCCCCTGCCAGCTCTGGCCCTGCTCCCTCTCCATGGCTGGCCCCAGCTCCTAAAGCTCTCGGCTCCGGGGTGGAGGTTTGCATGTAGGCACAGATCCCCCCCTCCAAGCTGAAGCAGAGCTACTTTGCTGTCCTCCCCGGATCCCCCGTTCCTGCAGCCCCACTGCCAGTGCCCACTTGCAGGATTTGGCTTCTTGGCACAGGAATTGTAGCCTTGGTTGTGGCCCTGATCAGAGAGGCAGGCTTCATGGGGACATTTCCCAGTCTCCTTCCTGTCCTTCAGGGGGCAGGCGGTTTGGAAGACTAGGATCCACAGAGGTTGGGAGGCAGGTCAGTGTGAGCTCACAGTCTGTCTCCTTCATTTACTTGCTTTGTGACCTAGGGAAAGTCACTTAACGTCTCTGCGCCTCTTTCCTCTTCCTTAAAACTCCATGGAGTGGTTGCAAAAATTAAAGAGAGAATGCCTGTGATCCCTGAACACCAGGCTTAGCATGGGGCGGGGGCTCAGGAAGGGAGAGTCCACTCTCTGTCCACCCCAGCCCTGCCAAGGACCCTGAGCTCAGGGCCTAGAAGTTTGCCTGTCCCAGCCTGTATGTCCTCTCACCCAGGAGGTGCTGGGCCCTATGGGCCTTGGGTGGAATTTGAGGAGTCAGAAGCAGTTCCACACAGTAGTTAGGGGTCTCTGAGTCCCAGGGTGGTGTGGGAGCCAAGCTGGCCTAGGAAGGACAGGTGGGACCCACAGCGGTGGGGGAGATCTTCACCCCTCAGGTCATATTCTAACTGTACCTGAGCTGGTCTTCACTTGTAGACAATTTTTGTTTGGTCTACATGGGATTAAATAACCGGCCAATACTTAGGAATGAAGACATCTCACATGCGAGCGTAAATTTTCAATTTCCCTCAAATAATTAGGGAATTTGGCCCCACTGGGCTCACATTTCTATGTGGCAGCTCTGGGCTGGAACTGAGCAGCAGGGGCCTCTTCAGGCAGGATGTGTGCTCTCCAGTTTACTGCAGTCTCCACCACTCCCTATTGCACTGGTTCTCAAACTCGAGAATGGGAGAATCATTTGAAGGACTTGTTAAAATGTAGCTTGCTGGGCTCTACCCCAGAGTTTCTGTTTCTGTGGGTCTGGGATGGGCCTGAGAATTTGCCTGAGGATTTCTAACACGTTCCCAGGTGATGCTGATGCTGCTGGTCCAGGCACCCATTTTGAGAACCACGGGCCACCTGATGCTGAGGCTGATTTATCATTACACTTGGCCTGTTGCTTTTCTGTAAGTAGAGAAATATTTCTCTGCGCGCACAGCTCCAGCAAAAGTAGGAAAATAAAAAAGGACAGAGTATCATTTATTCTAGTAAAAGGGAGAAGTGTATATTTCTTTGTGGATGGGAAGGCTATTCCCTTGTGTTTATACGCAAACAATTTGCATATATGTCAAATAAACACAACTCAAGCTGCCGCGGTGACGTCTGCCCTGAGCACAATCCGGGAAACGTGCCGCGTGGCCGCTGTCCCTGCACCGGATTCCTGCACCTGTCCATCTCATTTGACTCGATCTGCTGGGCCCTGCAGGTGTTCGAGTGTGTGACTCCTGCCGGCTCCAGTGCCACATGGTGTAGGACACGGAGACACAGAGTGGGTGAGACAGACCTAGTCCCTGTCCTCACGGGCTCACAGACTGCTGGGATAGACAGACGAAACGAATTGAACCTACAGATAAAAGAAGGAATTACAAATTATAACAACCAGGCTGCTGAGATGGAGAATAATGGGGTGCATGGAGACCCCTTTTAGTCTGGGTGGTCAAGGAAGCTTCTCTGCGGTCCCCATCCTGTGAGGGGTGGAGTTGGGAACAGACGGGATCTGGACCAAGTCAGCTTGAATCTCTGCCCTGCAAGATAGAGCTAGACTGAAAGTCAGGAGACCCCGGCTCGAGTCTTGGTTCCAGTGTCACTTCTCTCAGGGCTCCCCCAGCTCTAGAGTTTGCACCCCACTTCAAAGCCCAGCTTGTGGCTCACCAAACTCAGGGAGCCTTCTTGACTTTCTGACCCATGCACACGTGTGTGGGTGCACGCGCTCTCTCAACCACTCTGCCCTCCAGCTCTGACTGCTGCCTCACCCTTTGGGGCACAGACACACAGCGCTTCATTGTTACTTAGTGGCTTCCTGAAGCCACTGGTGTGTTCAGGAGGCCGTGCAGTTACTCGGTCCGTCCGGACCTCAGAACCTTCAGGGCCATTGTGTCCTACTCTCGTGGGCAGATGAGGAAACGCAATCCAGGGCTTTCAGGGTCCCCCACTTGCCGGCTCATCACAGGGCAGGACTTTTCCTTCCTCTCGATTTTCCTGAGTCCAGCCCGAGGCTGAGCACAGAGCAGGGTGTGGGGCTCGAAACTGACACTTCTCATAATTCCATCCCTGAAATGGCTAACGAATCTTGCCTGGCTATGGCAAACCAGTGGCACAGTCTTCCCACGTGGTGCTCACAGCAGACATCACTAATCCATCGTGACACCTTCCCACTGAGCCCACACAGTGTATCAGAACCCTTCTCGACCAGTCCTCCAGGAAGCTGATGCCAATGAATCAGAATTGACTCGTGGAATGAAATTTATTAGCCACTCCTGGTTTGGGAAGAGGTCCAATGTCATGTGGGCCTCATCTGGCCTCCTGAATAAGTAGAAACATGGGACATGGACCTAGGGTGGGATTTTTATCACCCGAGCCAGGCATGGAAGTAGGAGCTGGATCGGTCTGTTAGTCCGACTAGCGTGTCCCTCTCCTGGGTATGAGGCAGTGGGGGCAGAAGTGTGGACACAGGATAGAACCAGGTTCAGGGGGAGGTGGGTCCTGCTGGGGCTCCCCACGGGTGGCAGGGGGCTTCTTCGGCTCTCCGGAGAGCGAGGACATGAGGGATACAGCCAACTGAGACCCATCCTCCTGCCCCACCCAGGATTAAGCATCCTCCCCCCAAAATGGCCAGAAGACTCCCCCCATACCCCGAATTACAAGCAGTGGTGGCCCAGTGCACTTTGGAGGGTCCCTTTGTAAGCGAAAGAAGCTTTTATGGAAATTAAATGTGGATGTTTGCATTCCAGGAACATCAATATATTTGACAGAGCTGTGGTCACTAGGAGAACGCACAGGACTGCTGATGCTCAAAGCTCCCGACGGGGTCCGGGTTCCTGAAGAATTGCCTGGGTATCTAGCCCGGCTCTGCAGAGCCCTGGGCCGTCGGGTGGGCCTGGCTCCAGGGCCTCTGGGCCCCAGGGCTGGAAGTCAGCAAAGTGAGACGAAGGCAAGGGCCTCCCCACCTCCCCTTGCCAGCTCTCGTAGCTCCTGTTCGTCTTCTTTCTCCTCCCAGCCCAGGTCCCGAGCTCTGGATGGGGCTGGGGTGTGGGTGCAGCTCTGCGGGTGGCACCCTGCGGGAGGATGGCCCGCACCCCTGGTCTGCCTGTTCACTCTCCCGTCACTGGTGTCTGGCCCTTGGGTTAGGGAGTGGCTGGCTGAATGAATGAATGGCACTGTCTAGCTTGTCGTGTGTTCGTGTATTGCTGAATGTCTGTTGTCTCTGCTCCACCTTAGCTTCGTGAAGGCAGGGCTGAGGCTGGGGGCTCCGAGGCCAGCCTATCCCAGCCCAGCATGCACTGTTCCCTGTGCATCGTGGAGGGACACTGAACTGAAGGGAAGGCCACATCTTCTCACTGTGCCCTTTGGGCTCTGTTGAGTCCCGGGTGTGGGCCACGATGGGCCATGGGCAGTTCTGGAGCTGGGGCCCTGGTAGTCCCTGAGAACCATAGAGAATGCTCACCATTCCCCGCTGCCACGCCCTGTTCCCCACGCGCCACGCCCGGAGCCCCCTTCCCGGCTCCATTTCAGCCCATTCGAAGTCCTTTTGGTTTATTAAGGTTCAACTTCGGGGCCACCTCCTCCAGGAGGCTGTGCCTGGGAGGCCTCTTGCTCTCCCCGAACCCTCGGCTCTTCCTCTGCTGTCCTCACAGGGCCCGCGGGCCACATATTAGTGTCCGTGAAGGCTGCGGCCACCAGGCTTTCTGCAGGCTGTCAGGGCAGGGGAGGCGCTGCGGCTCCGGGGCGAGGCCTCGCTGGGCTGTGTGAGCAGTTCCAGAGATGTCTGGGGAGATGCCCGGCCCTGTCCCAGGGGCTCTCACTCTCTCTCGGGGTCAAGAGTAGTTGCTTGCCGTAAGGGCAAGGGAGCACATCCGGGTCTTTCCCCGGCAGCACAGCCCTCACCGTCTCCAAGTGTGTGGGCTGCAGGTGTGCACACCTGGCCTCTTCCCTCCGCAACGTTCGCTTCTTAGCTTCAGGCTCCAGGGCCAGGCTCTGGAGATTGCATGTGGTGTCGGGTCTGGGGTCTGCACCCCCACTGGATGTGTGGGGTCTGTGGTGACTCCGCCTCTCAGAGTTTGTTTTCTTAATGGCCACACAGGACTGTTGTGGACTGTCCCCATCTCATAAGGTCACTATGGAAATTACAGGTGCCAACGGGTGCGCTCCCTCCTGCTCCAGCTTCTCTCTGCCTAGAAGGTTCTCCCTTCCTCTTTGCCTAGACAGCTCCTATTCATCCTTCAGAAAATCTGGACTCAATGTCACCTCCTCCAGGAAGCCCTCCCTGGTCACAAGTTCCAGTCACATTCCTCCACTGTGGACTCCTGGGCTTCCCCGTGGTGCTTATCTGTGTGTGTGAGCGTCTACTTAGAGACATTAGACTGGGAGCTCCGGGAGAGCAGGGGCCGCACCTGCTTTGTTCCCTGCTGCATCCCTGTGGCCCGCACTGCAGAGGCAATCAGGGAATGTTTGCTAAGTAAATAACAAATGTGAAGTGCCTCATACAGAGTGGAGACCCAATACATTTCAGTTCTTCTTATCAAATGTGGCCCCCAGGGGCCATGTGATCGCTGCGTTTAACGCTGTCGGACTGTTATATTGTCAGAAAGCGCTGCATCCGGCCTGTGCCAGTCTGCCCTCCCCAGGGCAGTGCGTGCCCACGCTGCCCTCTCTGCCCCGATGCAGGGCAGGAGGAAGGCCAGGTGATGTGTGTTGGCCCAGTGTTGGTCACTGCTCTGTGTGCCAGGGCCTGCCAGGATCCGTCCCGGGCATAGAGGGAGTCAGAAAGTCCATGTCTGCACACAGCTGGCTGACAATGAGCTTTTGGCTGCTCCTAAGTCCCCAGCTAACAGAGAGAGTCTGTGCTCACTGAGGTTACTGTGCTCAGCCTGGGTTTCTAGGGTCATGTCCACACCCAAACTGTGTCCGGTTTTTGAATCCACTTCTTCTGACCAAAAGCCTGGTGCTCACATCCCCTAATCAAACCATCCAGGTCCTGGGTCTTCTAGGTCACTCCTCTGGGCCTCAGTTTTTTATCTGTCAAATGGGAATAAAAACCTTGTGATATGGGTGGAATGTTGAGGAGCCAATGGAAGAACTTGCACTCACAGTACTTTACAGTTTGTAAAAGCCTGTCACATGTGTTCCTGACAGACTGCAGCATCCCTTCTCCGGAGAACTGGAGATGAATGGGCGCTGGGGAGATGAGATACATGCTCAAGAAAGTTCAGGGTGTCGTGTTGTGAGTGCAGCTCTGGGGGGCACTGTTCATATGGATGCAGTATATATAACGTGATACAGCAAGGTGGCTCTACCTTGGTCTGGGGCAGACAGACGGCTGACAGCGAGCTCCGCCCAGTGCGTGGAGGAGACAGCGTGTGGAGCAGTGGTCTGCTCTGCAGGGCTACGCTTGACCTGAAACTCTCAAATCAATCACTTATGTCCGGGGGGAGGTCCCCAAGTGCTGAGGATAACAGCCTTGGAACCCTTTGCCCTGGGGCCTGGTCTGCTCAGGTCTGAAGAATGGACGCACCTGCCTGTCCGCTCACATGTGCACATACGTATCCACACTTGTGCACACATGCACACGCATGGCACTCTAGACTGACCTTCTCACTCGCATGGACCTGAGTGTCTCATGTCTTTTTCTATGTAGGACGCGTGGAAAAATGATTCTCAAGCAACTTCCAGGAAGAACATTCTATCTAGTTCCCTCTCGCCTCCTTCCATCTCCATTTTACAAACTGGGAAACTGAGGCCAGAGAGGGTAAGCGGTTTGTTCGGGATGCCACGGCAGGGCAGTGCTGGAGCCAGTAGCAGCAAGCGTGACACCAGGATGTCCATACCTGTGCCTGGGTGTCACAGTGAGGGGACTTCTGCTCTGCAAGGAGTATGATTGCAACGAGCTCTACTCGGTCAGGGAAAACCGACCTGGGCATAATATCACCACAGGGTGCGCACGTCCGAGATCACACGGAGGGGAGACTCAGGTCTGCCCTTGGAGCCCCACACTGCTGGGAAATTCCAGGTCTGCAGCAGCTGCTAGCAGAGCAAAGCTCATTCAGACAGTAACTTAAAAATGAAAAAAAGGAATTTACTAAATGGGGCTCCATGCAGGAGCCAGGGCCAGCCTTTCCCTGCAGCTACCTGCTTGGGGCTGCCTGTCCTGAGGACCCTGCCGCTCTGGGCCCTGCTCCCAGTGCGGTGGACACAGGCTCCTTGCTGGCCTCTCACCTCCTGGCCCTCTCCCGCCCTCCGGCTGGCCCTCCCGCTGGCAGGCTGCGGTAACAAGACGCCCTTTGTGTGGGGGCGGGGGAGGGGGCTGCTGAGTCACAGCTCCCCGCTGGCTCTGGGAACAGAAAGTTGAAGGTGACTGGCCAGGCAGCACGGAGCCCAAGACCTTGGAGATGACCTCGGACAACCCCTTCCTTGCACAAGTGGGGAAGTCGAGGCTCAGAGAGGCAAAGGGGCTATTTCATGCTTTCCTGGGGGCAAACATCAAGGTGGGGCACCTCTACCTGCAGTCTAGGGGCTCCCAGGCTTGTCGTGTGGTCATAACAGTGTCACAGTGGGTGTGTCTGTGTGCACATGTGCTCACGTGTTTGTTTTGCGCTCATGAGCACTTGAGGGTGCAGCCGTGTGAGTGTGTGCTTCTGTGAGCTGGTGTGTAGGTGTGTTTGCCTTTCTACGGACCCCCATGCCTCCTCCCAGAGACACTCAGGCCGTCCTCAACAGCCTTGCCCCTTCCATCTGGCCTTCCGCTTGCCCAGAGCAGGAGGCCCCAGCCAGGAAAGGGGAGTGCCTGTGACCCTGTGACGGGCGGCTTGTTACCCGACAAGTCACCCTCATGAACACAAGGTGCCCCAGCACTGTGCTGCCTGGGACCCACCAGTGGGGGCCCAGTCGGAACTTTAGGGTCCAGAGTCAGGCTGCCCGGATGTGAATTCCGGCCCTGCCATTTCCTAGCTGTGTGATGTGGGCAGGTTACTTTTCTTCCCTGGGCCTCCACTTTCTCATCTGTAAAATAGGAATGCTAGTAGCCTGGCCTCAGAGCTGTTACAGGGATTGAGTTTGTACCTACAAAGCTCTTAGAATAGCGTGCAGCGCATATTAGGCCCTTAGGAATACAAGCTATTATTAATTGTTATAATCATTATTGTTCTTCTTGACCCCAAGAGAGCCTATTGGAGACGCAAAGCCTGAGGTGGCTCGGGGCTTGGAGTCCCTGCAGCATGAGGTCGGTTCCTTTGCTCACCGAGGAGCAGGCATTGAGGGGTGCAGCACTCCCCCCGGGAGGAGTGGCCTGTTCTGGGCTGTGCCCCACCGAGCGGTGGCACCTGAACGACAGCCTCGTGGCAAGGCCTGCACAGTTGGCACTGCCCCTGCCTGTGTGCACGCTGCCTCCCTGGCCTCTCCGCAGAGAGATGGCCAGGACTCAGGACGCAGGCAGTGCCCCGGGCGCTGGAGCTGGCGCTCCTCCCTCGCACAGGGGCCTCAGCGGCCTTGGTGATGGCCGGCTTCCTGTTGCCGCTGCAGTGACACCCCCACTCCACACCCCCCACCTAATGCCAGGGACGGCCATCTGGGCCCGAGGGCTCGGCGAGGGGGCCCGCCGGCCATCTGCCTGCTTGGCGCTGGCTGCTTCCGAAAGGCAGCAGGGCGTCCGCCTGTGGGAGCTGGGGCTGCGGGAGGAGGCTGCGGGCTGGTCCTCTGGCCTGGGCAGCGTCTCAGGCCCCAAGCTGCCATGAGGAACCCGGTGCCCACGGCTTCCTGCCCTGATTCTCCCGCATGTACGCGCAGGGCCCGGGAGTCGGGAGGCCTGGCGGTTGTACCTGCTGCGGCAAGGCCTGCAGAGTGACCTCAGGGAGGTCCCGCCCTTCTTTCCGTCTGCACAGCGGGCAGGCCGAATTCAGCCCAGACCTCCACCCAGTCAACAGTCGGGCTCAGGGAGGTTTCCCAACTGTGACCTTTCCTCCCAGCTCCGACCCTGGGAGCTGGCTCCCTGGCCAATGACAGAATTACATGAATCCCTAAATGACCTGGTGCCGGTCCGCTCCAGAACTGGGATTCATGCTCGGTGACAGCCCGGCCCTGGTTCCCTGCATGGTGGGTGTGGGGTGACAAGACACTGCAGACCCATCTCCAGAGAGCTGGAGGCAGGCTGGGACTAAGGAGGCAGCTTCTCACTCACTCATTCATTCATTCACTCATTCACTCACTCAGTTTACCGAGCATCAGCGTCACACCCGAACTGTGACAAGCTCTGGGGACACGAAGGTGAAACATGATGGTCAGAGTAGGAGACGCATCTGTGACTCGCCACTTACCTTACAACACAGTGTGATAAACTCTAGGGTGGGACAATCTGCAGAAATGTCACCCTGGCCCAGGGACCAGCAAAAGCCTCTGAGATGTGTGGCCTGAGCCCTAAAGGAAAGTTGGAGTGAGTCAGGGATGTTTAGTCTCCACAATCACTTATGAGCTGGGTGGGTACCGTCCCCTCCTGATGGATGAGGAAATGGACTCTCAAACAAATAAACACACAAGCAGCTTTCTCTGGTCACACTGGGTAAGTGGCAGAGCTGCGATGTGAACCTCTGATGCCAAATTCTATCAGGCTCCTGCATTGTCTGGCTTCCCAAGTGTTCCTGCTGGTCGAGTGCTGCTGGCCTCTCCGGTGAGGCTGGGGTCGGGAGGGTGTCCCGAGCAGGGTGCACCAGCGCCTCTGGCTGAGGGAGGGGAGTGGATGGGGGTGGGTGGCTGTCCGGAGGTGCTCTCCTCCCCTCTGTGCAGGGTCAGCGGGTGGCCTGTGTTCTGATTCGTGGAAGAGTCCGGGGGAGCCAGGCAGGCCTCTGGATCGCTGTCCGTAGCACGGGGCCAAGTGCTTGGCCACCTGGGATGGGGGAGCCACCGGCCTGAGGCCACACTGGCCAACTGGGAGCCAGGAGTCCCACTGCTGGTTTACTGCGGACCTCCCTGCCCTCCAGGCTCGGCCACTGGGCATTGCTGGCCTCACCCCGCGGTTTCTTTTGCTGGGATAAATTCAGTGGAAGGGCTTGTGCAGAGGCACCACAGACCCTGCCCTGTAGGGTGTCCTGGTCACTGTCATGCTTCAAGAGGGCTTAGACCCAGGGGACTTCCTCACCTACCTCTCTCCCTGAGGGGAGCTGGCATTAGGCTCCGCATCTCCCAGACCCGGGAGGGCATGGCTGCGCCAGATGGCTGGGCAGACCCTCAGAACTAGTCCATCCACGGTGATCATGGTTTAAACCCAACTCTTCATTTCTGCCCAAGCCAGTCCCCGTGAATGTCCCCATCATCACCCCAGTCCCTCCTGACCCCCTGCTAATAACCAAAACTATCAACCACCTAGGTCTCTAGTTTCTCCATGTCTCACCACCACCATCGTCACCATCCCTGTAGCATTCTCGTCTTCTGTCCCAGGTGACCGACTGGCCTCCCAGTTGGGCTTTCATGAGTCTGCGCCTGCACCTCTAGCTCCGCTCCCCACACACCTGCCAGGAGGAGATTCACAAACAAAATCGGATCACGGCAGTGCCCCGTGGGCCCTGCACCCTGGGCACAGCAGGTAGGGCCTGTGTGATCTGGCCCCGGCCACTCTTGGCTTCCCACCCTCTCAGTCCCTCCCAGCCGCCTGTGCCTCGGTGTCCCTGCGCTCTGTTCTCTCTGACGTCACCTGCTGGTTCCCTCCTCCTGGCCTTTGCACGGTGTTTCTCTGCATGAATGCTCTTCCCTTGCGTCTCTACATGGCTGCTGCTTCTCTCCTGAGCTCAGGGTCTAATACTGTCCCTCCTCCCCCATTCACTCTCTATCCTGTTGCCCTGTTTTGCTTCCTTTGGAGCTCTTAGTTTTGGTGTCTTCTCCACCACTCCAATTGTGTAGAATGTAAGCTCCAAGATGCAAAGGCATCTCTTGCCTTGTCTATCCTGCATCCCAGAGCCCAGGCTGGAGCTGAGAAGGTGCTCAAGGAACATTTGTCAAATAAGTGAATCTCGTGGTGCTTCCAGTTGGAAGGGACCTTGAAAACTAACATCTCTTCACCCCCAGAAGCTTCCTGGTTAGTCCCAGTTTGCACTCCCCTGGGCACAGGGGTTCATTGCCCCTAAGGCAGCACTTTGCACACCTGGGCAGCTCGGACTGTTAGACATTGTGCTTATTCTGATATGAAATTAGCTTTTCAGTGACTTCCAGGAGCTCTGGCTCAGCTCCCTGAGCCTGGCACCTCTGCAGGAACTTCTATCTGATATCTGGAGAGTGAGGATTAATGAGGAGAGAATGGGAGATGCAGAGTCCCAAGTCATGGGTTCAAATCCCCTCTATTCCACTTCTCCAAGGTCAACTGTGAATCGATAAGGTCTCTGACCCTCGGTGTCCCCTCTGGACATGCTGGGAACCGTGCCCCTCAGGGCTGCACGAGGGTTGGAGGAAACGCTGGCCAGTGGGCCCAGCTTGGTGCCTGATTCTTGAGTTTAGGAAAAAAGTCTCCAGGATTCTTCACTTTCCAGGGCATCCAGGCCCTGCCCAGACATCACTGCGCCCTCTGCCTGGGGGCATCTTGCAAGTAAGAAACAGCAGAGAGGAAAAGACCAGCCCTGCTCAGGTGGGCCCGGGAAGCCCAGGGAGGAGGTGCAGTGTGGGTGGCGTGCCAAGCTCTCCCGCAGTGATTTATAGTGTTTGGGCTTCTGGAAAACATCTCAGTGCAAGGTGGCCCAAGGTCAGTGCCTCTGTTCTGCGATCTCTTTATGAAAAGGGAGAAGAGAAAGTGGGCACCAGTTCCAATTTTTTAAGGAGCTGGCTAAGAGCCAGCCAGCAGGCATGAGAGGAAGGCAGCTGACTGCACTCGGCCACATCCTGAAAGTGTCTGGAAGGGAAGGAGGAAGAAGATATTTCTGAAGGAACTGCTGCGTCCCAGGCCTCGTGCTGGGAGCCCTGTAACGGGGAACAATGGTTTGGTGCTTGGGCGAGGCCAGATGTTGTTTTAAGCACTTTGTGTGGATTGACTCATTTATCCTCACTCCACCTCTGTGAATAGGTATTATTGTTCTCATTTTAAAGATGGGTTAGCTGAGGCACAGGTAGGCAAAATAACATGTCCAGGGGCTCACCGCCAGCATGGATGTCATTTGATCCTAGTCTTAACAACAACTTGGAGATGAGGATCATTATTACCTCCATTTTATGCATGGGAGCTCCAAGGATCAGAGGGGCTAAGTGACTTGTCCGAGGTCACACAGCAAGAGGGTACAACAGAGCTGGAGTTTGAACTCTGGTCTGGGTGGCTGCAAAGCAGTGCATCACTCTGTGCTGTGCAGCTTGGCTGGTCTCCTGGGTTCTCCTCACTCCCTTGAAACAGACGGGCTGGGGACTGGAGGGTGGGCTGAAGATTGGGAGGGACGGTGGGAGCTAAGCCAGCCCCCAGGACTGCTGTGGGCCCCTCTGATTTCCCTGCCAACGGTGCCTTGGGATTTATGTGGACGTCTGTGTTTCCAACACAGACCTAGAGGAAGAAGTTGAAATCCCTAGTAAACCTCCCTGTTAAGCCACCTTCTTTGTTATCAGAAGGATGTCAGGAAAGATTCAGATAAAGAGGCCATGTCTGGGCCCCGCCATCCTGGAACAGACCCCCACACACCACAGGATGAAGTCAGATCGGGGAGGATCCTGGGCTGGAGCCAGAGTCTGCTCCAGGACAACGCATGAGTTGGCGCGGGCCTGCTTCCAGTCTGCAAAACCCCTCCCTGTCTGCCTCGGGGACCCTCCTGCTCTGCTCTCCCCACGGCCATCAGAACCTCCTCCCAGGATAGGCAGGATGCCCCCAGAACCTGGGAGTCCCTGGAAGTCGGGGTCCTGGTCTCTTTGTGATTATCTGCAAGGGCAGCAGCAGCTCTGCCGATGTAAGAAGAGCCCAGCTTTGAGGGTCCAGAGATTGGGCTCTAGTCCCAGCTGCAACAGTGATGGTCTCAGGAGACATGGCAACATCCCAGCCTCACTCTCCTCACCTGTGCGGTGGATACAGTAATGTGGTACCTGAGCTAGCAGGTGGCAATCTGATGGGGCGATGGATAAGAAAGCCTTCGAACACGGTCAAGTGTTGGCCAGCTGCCCATGGTTACCGTCCTGTCCTGCAGCCCAGTGGTTTGCACAGTTTGTGTAAGACTGGAATCACCTGGGGATCCTAAAACACACAGATGCCTGGCTCCTTCCCCCGGGTGTCCTGATTTAATTGGTCTGGGGTGCGACCAGACAATGGGAGCGTGGGTGCCCCTTCGTGATTCTGACGTGTGGTCAAATGAGGGGACCTCTGGGTAGCCCCTTCCCTTCTGTGACTTCACGGGCTGATTAGGCAGCAAGGGAGCTTGCAGGGCGACATCAGGCCCAGCCTTTTCTCCTGGGTGCTGTTCTGCTCTCTAGACCTGTCCTAATGTGTTCCACTGAGAGCGCAGCATCCTAAACACCAGCTTTTATGGACTGTGCTCTGGCAGATGTCTGAGTGGAAGTGCCCCACGATTTCTGCTGACTTCCTTCCGTGCGCTGAGGCTGCGTGGGGATGAGGGGAAGTGGAGGCCTGAGGCCAGGTCCTTGCCCTCTGCACACTCACGCACGGCCCCTTCCCTTCCGAGCTCTCTCCTTATGGGTGAGGGGGCGGAAAGAGGGCAGGAGCAAAGCCTGCCGAGCACCAGCCACCTGCCAGGGCTGTCCCGTGGATTAGGTGTGAAAGCACGTGAGGAGGGCTGTCATCCCTACTCACAGACGAGGAAGCCATGACTCTGACAGTGCAAAGACTCGCCCAGGCACTCACAGATCATAAGCAGCAAAATGGGAGTGGGCCCCTGCTGCGGCAGGTGGTGGGGGGAATGATTTGGTAGAAGCAGGCAGGGCTGGGGGCTGGGGCCAAGGCTAGGGAGACTGAGTGGGTCCAGAGTCCCCCCATCCTCCCTCTGCTTCTCTCATCCCTTCCGGGTCCCCAGAGCGGAGGGCAGCTCTCAATGTCTGGGGCAATGAGGGCTATGGAGGGTGTTTCCTCTCCTGGGGTTGAGGGTGGAGATCTGTGGGTCTCTCCTTTTCAACCTGCAGTGCCAGACTGGGGAAAGGCCTCTGACCTCACATTCTTTGCTTATGGAGTGGCCAGGTGGGGTTCAGTGATCTTTGAGAGAGGGGATGACACCCTCAAATTTGGCTTAGACTCAGCGGCTGCATCTGCAGAGGCCCAGGAGGTCAGGGCTGTGTCAGGATCCGTGACCCCCGTGTGAGCAAGGTGGCCAGGCAGGAGGCTCCCATCTCCGTGGACGACTTTGATGCCAAGCTACAGCAGCCCGACTTGAGTGGGGAGTCGAGAACAGTGTTCGAGGCCCTGCTTCTCCAAGTTCCCTCACTGAGCTGGGGGTGGAGTCTGTATCTCACCCAACCTCGCTTTTCCCTGTTTGCAAAATGGGAGGTGCTATAAGTAATTGTCAAGGCAAGTGTGGGGTAAAGCCTTGTAATGAGAGCACATAAAGGCATCCATCCATCCATCCATCCACCCACCCACCCATCCACCCATCCACCCACCCATCCATGCCTCCTTCCATGCATCCACCAAATCTCAAGAGCCAGCTCTGAGCAGATACTTGCAAACAGAGTTGAGTCAGAATTTCTCCTGCTTCTGGGGACTCTCAGTTCCCATGGGGGGCCAGTCTTGTGAGTAAAGGGGCCATCGTTGGTTCAGTCTGGACCATTTGGCAGGTTTCTTAAAGGAGATTCCCTTGGAGCTGGTTTGATGTAAGGGTGAGAGTTTGCCATATGGGGGCAGGGGAACAGCGTCTCAGGCACAGGGAATGGCAAAGGCCTACTGGAGTGTGGGGTACAGGCCTCCTGGCTCTGTGTTGTGGCTGAAATTTGTCAGTAGCTGCAGCCGAAGCTGTGGGTGGGGGTTTCTGAGCCAGCAGGGCGTGCTAACACATCATGTGCTAACAGATCCTGCTTGAGGGAGGGGAAGCTGGTCTACTCCAATGGGGCAGGCCAAGGCGGGGGACGGGGCTGCTGGGAGGTGGGGTGGGAGTGCTGTGCCAGCCTGTCCTGCTCCCTCCAGGAGAATGTGCCTCCCGGCTGCCCAGCTTTTAGATCCCTCTTTCCACGGATCAGGAGACCTGTCCTGCCCAGATGTGGAGCAGGCAGGAGCCCTGGGCGGGCCCTGTCATTCCCCATTCAGCCCCAGTGGAAGGAGTGATGCTGGTATTTGCATTTCAAAACCTGTATCTTCCTGCATCTTTCCTTAATAAGAGCCAATTACACCTCTGCCCCAAACCGCAGGTTGCCTGCCTGTCATTGGACTTTTATCCTGTTTGGGGTGGGGAGGAACTGCTCCCTTAAATGTCACATTTAGCATATGCAAATGAAGAGATAATTGTCCTTAATGGAAAATGAACTCACCTGCTTGCTGTGAGCTACAGACAAAAGCAGGCATTGATGAAACAGGCATGAGGGTGGGCCTGGGGTCTGCTTTTCCATCCCTGCTCAGCCGGGGCCCAGCTGGCCTCACCTCCTCTCTCCACCCAGCTAGGAGATGGCAGTCCGGGGGTCTTTGCCAGTTGGAAGCGAACACATTGAGAGATTTTTCCTCCATTTGACAGATGTGGACACCAAGGCCTGGGTCGGGGAGGGACTGGCCCAACGTCACAGCTGAGTCAGATTTGCCAGGGGAAAACAGAGTGGAAGTCTACCGCAGCACAACACAGGGGAAGTGGGAGCCTTCAAGATCAGGTGATTCTCCAACCAGGCAGACAGGGACCATGAGACAGCCGTGGGAGTGAGCACTTGCTAGGGAGCATAAATCCTTGGTAGATAACTGTTTCCAACAAGAGCGTTGTGCGTGGCAATCCGGAGGCTGAGAAGGGAGAGTTGGAGAAGAAGGGGTTCTGGGGACCACCTCAGCCACTTCCTCCTGGATGATAATCCTCCTGCCCCATTACATTTCTCTCAAAACTGAGAGTGGAGGTGGAATGCATTCAGAGGGAGTGAGCCCTCTGTCATTGGCAGCATGCAAATAGCATGGGAGGGCCTTGTGAGTATGTAGCGGTCCAAAGAGTGGGGATTCCTGGGAGGAGAGAAGCTCTCTTTGAGAGGAGCCCCACTGCCCAACCCTGAGTGGACCACAGGATGAGGAATTTAAGGGACCCCAGGCCTCAGAGGGGCTTAGAGATTGGGCCTGACCTGCTCAGAGTCTCAAAGCCCCTGCCTTGTTCTCTAACTCCAGAGTCAGCAATTTGGACTGTTTCTCATGCCTGAGTCCCATCCTGGTTCCTTCCTGGCCTTGGGCACCTGCCCTTGACCCCTGGGGCGCTTTGTGATTCCGAAGTTTTCGGGCTGGGCCTCACTCAGTCTGCCAGAGGCTGCAAGTTGGTGCCTCCCGGGTGTGGCGTTAGGGCTGGCCAAGTATGCCAGTTGGTTCTCTCCTCTTCGGGGAACATGGTGGCACTGCCCTGCCAGCCCCTTCTGAAGGGAGGCATGGCACGTGACTTGCTTGGCCAGTGAGGCGGGAGCAGAACTGAAGGGTGTCACTGTTGAGCAGAAGCTCTAGGGTCAGAGTGTTTCTCACCGCTTTCCTTCCCCCGCTTGGGGATCAGGGAAGCACTTGGCAGGGTAGAGCCCCTGTCAGCCCCCACGACGCAGAGACCCTGCCGACCCAGATCTGACGTGCACCACAAGAGAGAAATCAACATTGGCTTTGCGAAGCCACTGAGGTTTGGGGGCTGGCTGTTCCTGCGGCAGGACCTGGCCCATCCTGCCTGACTCCAGGGCGGGTGCAGGTGACTCAGTGTGAGAAGGAGTGGGTTTCAGGTGATGCACGAATGGGGACGAGTGGCGGGATGGAAATGTCTTGCTGAAAACCACACATCCCACCCGAGGACATTCAAAAGCCTCATTTTTAAAAACACCACACTGGCCCAATAATACCCATCTACCAGTGACTCAGATTGGGCCAAAGACCACAGCTGACTCTCCCTTCCGTGGGCTTAGGGATGGAGGGCGTGGGCATCCGTGGGAACCCTGCCCACAGCATGCAGCCTTATTCTGGGATGTGCACACAGGTGGTGCCAGGGCCCTTCCCCAGTTTGCAGGTGTGATGGCAGAGGGACACATTGCCCTGTCTCCCGATGCCCAGGCCCATGCCCGGGGCAGCCTGGCTCTCGAGGAGTCCCCCAGGCACCGGAAGGCAAGCCCCTGGCTGATGGATTCTGTGTAGGGTCAGAGTGGGAGCCCTGGCCTCCCCCGAGACCTTGTGGGGAGCTTCCTCCCAGCTCCGGTCTCCTCGGCCTGTCTTCGGGGCTGCCCAGAAGCCTTCTCCCTGTGATTAATGAACATTTCCCCTCCCTTGGCCCCGCACTGGGGGATGGATGGGATGTGGCTTTGGCTGTTGCGGGTAGTGCTGCGGTTTGGGGATCCTTGGAGCGTGGGCTGCAGCTGTTTACTTGGCAGGGTCTCACTTGCAGATGTGAGCTGTGGGGCAGGAGGGGAGTCTGAGGGGTGGGGTGGAGCCCCTTGAGGAGCCAGTGCCATTGCCCCTCCTCAGCAGGAGCCCCCAGATGGGGACTCACACCCACTGCCTGTGTGCAGAACCCTTGCATGTAGAACCCTCCCTTGACGGTGGCCCGGCTGCCCCCAGCTGTCTCCAAGTGTTGGTCATGTTTCCTCCTGCCCGTGTACCCCCTGGATGCTGGTCTCAAGGCCTCTCCTACTCAAGCCAGTTTGGTTTTGGTTTTGGGGTTGAAGCGACATTGGGCTCAGGCCCAGGCTCCAATTATCCTGGGCAGTAGAATTTGGAGCTGGGAGAGGCCAGGCATGGAAGAGTTCTTAGCTAATGGAAAGCTGGAACTGTGGGCCCCTCCCTGCGTGGCTCATCCCAGGGGACAGGGCCGGCCCTGCCTCTTCCTAGAGTGCAGCCATCGGTTTCCAGGATGTGAGCTCAGCAGCTCTGGGTGGGGGTCCGCTTCCCACCCCATCTGACACACTTTCTGTCTCTCGCCCAGAGGGGCCTGCCAAGGTCTTTTTCAACCTAGAACAAAAAGTTGTGTGGGATGTAAGCAGGGGGGCTTTGCAAGTTATTGACCGAGTGCTGTAGATTAGAAAGGAGAGAGCGCACTCCGCATCCTCTGTCAGTACCGAACAGTTTTGTGCTTGTTGACATGAATAATTCACCCATTTCTTCTTCCATCCTTCCAAGCTCCATCCACCCCTCCATTAATTGAAATATCTTCCAGTCAAGTCATCCATCTGCCCATCCACCCACTCACACACCCATCCTCCCCCATCCATCCCTCTATCCGTCCATCAGTCCATCCATCCGTCCATCCATCACCACCATCGTCTAGGTGAGTGCTTGCTCTGGGCCAGGCCCTGTGTTGGTTGCTAGGATACAGAGATCCACAGTTCGCTATCCCTGCCATGAAACTGTTCCCAGTCTGGTGACCAGATATTCAAATAAACAGTAGTGTCTCCTCAGCAATATCACGTTGTAGTGTATGTGAAAGTTGTTTCATGAACCCGGAGGATTAACTGACTCCAACTCTAATGACACCTCCCGTAGGACATGTTCTCTGATTCCACCGTGAGGCACGGGAATTTGACAGGCAGGGAAGGTGAAGGGCATTTCTGGTAGAGCCCGGCCAGGCCAGAGCTCTGCAAATACGTCGCATGTTCAAGGGAGCGCGGCACTGGCTGCAGGTGCCAGGGAACCCGCTGGAAAGGCATGTTGGGCCAGGTTGTGGAGGGCCTTCAACGCCAGGTTAAGGTTCTTGGACTTTGCCCTTTGGTCTTCAAGCTGCCAGGAAGAAGCAGGAAGCAGAGGTGACGCCTGCTCAGACGTGTGTGTCAGGAAGATCGTGGAAGCAGGCATTTCTGGGTTTGGATCCAACTCTGCTACTTTCTAATTTTGTGGCTTTGGGCAAGAAAAGTGACCTCTCTGAGCCTGTTTTCTTTTCTCCACAATGGAGGGGATGCTTGCTGCCTTGTTGGGGTGTTGTGAGCTGTGAGGGGACCCTACCTGAGGAGCCACTGGCACAGTTCTTGACACAGAGTAGATGCCCACTGGCCACCTTGTTCTGGGCAGTGCTGGGACCCAGCTGCAATTCGAGCTTCTGTTGCTGATTCCAACTCGCCGTGTGTGTTTGAGCCGATCCCTCCGTCTTCATGGGCTTTGATTTCCTTGTCCACAAAATGGTCATAAGAGCAGCCCCTCGTAGGACACCTGTGAGGAGGGGACAAGGGGTTGAGAGTGCCTGGCAGGCCATCTGGGTGCAGGCACAGAGGTGGTGTCAGACTCAGGCAACTGGTGATGCCCCAGCTCGGGAAAGGCCCTGGGGACTGCACCAGTGACCCCAGTGCCCTGGCACAGGGCCACTCGAAACTCTTCCCGCCCATGAGTAGCTCCCTCCTCCCCGCCCCGCCCTGCCCTGCCCAGCTGCTCCAAGGAGACGGCTCCCTGGCTCTATGACGGCAGCTGCTAATCCCAGGGAGCAGCGGCGGCGGCGAGACCTGACACGTCTGTGCTGCTCGGCAGCCCGGCTTGCCCAACACGCTGGTTCTGTGCCAGCCCCGCCAGCTGCAGAGCTGGGGCCGCTGCCCCACCCCTGCCTGGCACCCATGCCACCCTGGCTCCTGCCTGACCTTGGATCCCAACGGGCCAGGGAAGAAGTCGGAGAAGGATGTGTCCAAGAGAAGAGCCGCACACATAAGGGCCCAGTCCACCTGCCCTTCTGTGGATGGCCAGGAAGGCAGAGTGGGCAGATCTCGCACCCAGGGCCTCTGCTCTCATGTGTCACTTAGCCTCTGTCAGAGCTGCAGTTGGCTCATCTGCAAAATGGGGATGATAACATTGACCTCACAGGTTTTCTCTGGGTGTCAAGAGGAGAGAGGGAAGGGAAGGACCTTTGTAGAGTGTAACTCACGTGCATTTGGTGCCTAATGGCAGAGTCACTCAGTGCCTGGCCTTGTTCTCAGGACAATAATGTCCTTGAGCAGAAGTGAAGGGCAGTTGGGCTGAGGGCTTGCAGCAGGAAGGAGATGAAGGGTTCCGAGGACCCAGGGACAAGGCGAGGAAACAGCAACAGCCAGGACCCACGGGTGCCACCCTCCTCACCTGGCCTTGCTGTGCTGTGCACAGACGCACCGCAGACATGCAAACACACGCACGACACAAACACACACACATGCACATGCATACACATGCCACCGCTCGCTCTCCGGCCTCGGCCTGTGACTCTCCTCCTTCCTTCTCTGCTCTGGCCGTGGGATCTATAAGCCCCTTGCTGGACTCACGTGGGGCAAGAAGAGGTTGAGCCCCACCCTCAGAGGCAGGAGCCCCCCATGCTGGGGCTGGTGCAGACGGGTGCTCCCTGGGGCAGTTGCATCATCTGAAAGGAAGGGGGGTGTCCAGGGCCCGTGGATTCCAGTCTTTCCAGGAATCCTTGACAGCAGAGAAAGAAATGATCAACTTCACAAAATGACTGCAAAATCAAAATTAATTGATATTTAATTGAATACGTGCATAACGCAGCATCATGTCAACTTGTTAAATTCAACTCACCTCCGCTCCTGTGAAGTGAGATGTGAGGATGTTTGAGTGGGATGTGGCTACATTCTGATGCGTTTCTGTGCTGTGCTATGAAGTGCTAGAGTCAGAGGGTTGGGGCCTGTGCAGACTGACAGGCAGCTCCACTGGGGCAGTGCGGGGCTGGGGGCGCGGCCCACCATAGCCAGGCTGCTGCCTTCTGACTGTCCCACCAGTGCCTGCTGGGGACCCCCAGGAGTTGAGCATCTCCAGCACCCGCACTTAGATGAGCTAACCTGGGGAGAGTTCTCTGAGCTAGTATTTTAGAATCCTCCCAGATGATCATAAGTTCATGCAGTGGCTGAGTGTGTTCTGCAAGTTTTGGTCCATCTTTCTGGGGCTGGGGACACAAGGGGGACAAGGCGAGGCAGCCTGAAGGACCTACGGGCAGACACGGGATACAAGACACAGGAGCACCAGATTTTGGGGGACCGTGCAGAAGACTGACAGCTGCCCTGCTGAAAAGTATCGCAACACGGCTGACTGCTGCGTGACACCGGGCTACCTGCAAAGCATTTTTAGGCCCTTGATGTTGTTTTCTTTTTATCTCGGGAGGGCAGGATCAGTTTACATACCTGGGCAATGGGGCCAGCGAGGCTCAGGAGGGTTGAATGAGTCACTCAGGTTCTCACTGTTGGGAAAGGACGGCCCTGGGACGAGAGCCAGCCCTCCCGACATCTGGGCTGGGCAGAGCTCCCCTGCCCCACCCTCCCGCACGCCATGTTTGTGAAGTGCTTTGGCAAAAGCATGGATCATTCTGGTCCCCTGCATTTGCATATGGCCTCCACCTCCACTCGGTGAGCCTCCGCCACACAGCTGTCATGGGTGCAGCGTGCTGCGTTGGAGAGGGTTAGCGCTCACAGGAGCCACGGCCCCCTCACACTTCCCAGCTTGCGGTGCTGAGACCGGGCCCAGGGACAGGTCTGAGTGATGGGGATGCGTCCCTCTACTCTAGGCAGAGGCCATTCACCCTGAAGTTCACCGAGCATGAGCTCCAAGGCACCCACGTTCCCCCGCCCCTCCCTCCAGGGCGTCTTGGCTATTTTGCATTTATGATTCCTGTGTACAGTGGTGTGTGAGCTGCTGTGGCATTTTACATTTAAAATTTTGTATAACTGCTCACAGAAAGAGCCCCCTCTCACCGCACGAGTTTCAGGCCCACAAAACCTGGACGTGCCCCTGAGGCCGGGCAGTTAAGAGACGTGTGCTTCCTCCCTCCTGTTCTCCCCTATTCTGCAGTGGCCTTGGAGCTCAAAGCCACAGTGCGGAGGAAGGATGCTGGCCCATGCAGGCCTCTGTGTGAGCGAGGATAAAGCTATCGTGGGCAGCCACTGAATTTGGGGGTTTGTTTGTTACACAGCCTAACTGCTACGCTGACTGACCCATACACAGAGGAGAACACTGAGGCTTTTTCCTAGGGGGCTGGTGCAGGTGCTCCCAGAGCTGTGGTAGAGGGGCAGGGGCTTGGAGTTCACTTCCCATGGAGACCAGGACTGTATGAACCCTGGTACACGGACTCTAAATTCAGTGCTCTCAGCTTGGGAGCCTGGGGTTAAGGCCAGGTGTCCCCGAAGCTTCACGGAGAATAACCACATCTCCCAGGGGATCTTGAGGGTGAGGGGCTGAGCTCACAGCCTGGATACACAAGGTGCGGGCAACTTTGGGGCTACCCGAAGAAGGTGTCCTCAGAGACATCTGAGTCCCTGCAGCCCAGCACTCCGCAGGTTGACCAAAGCAATTCGTTTCTCCCAGCACAAATGGGAGTTGGGAAACAGCCCGACAGCCCGGATTCCTGACACAGCTATTCACTGACGCAGCTCTAGAACCCAGCTCAGGCCCCTCCTGGGAGAGGGGAGAGGCCACAGCTATGGAGATCCGATGGACCCGGCAGCATGATGGCTGTATCGTGGGTGCTGGCTCTGCCCATTCCAGGCTGCAGGGCAGCGGCTGCCCAAGTGCCAAGTGCCAGGGAGGGCATTCGAGTCGGACCTGGAAGGGCAGTGGGATGTCTTGTTGCCTGTCATCTAAGGGCAGCGTCCTTCATCAGCTGTTCCTTACATGTGCACAAGGCTGCATTTGTTCTTAAACAGCCGATTGGAACAGCGGCGTGTGAGGCTCTGTGCTGTGTGTACACATGTACTTTCCTGACTACGTGTAAGCGCATATGCAGCCAGGTACAGCATTTTGTCTAAAATGGAGATTATACCTACGTAGTATGGTGGGAGAATTAAATAAAAATAGTTACATACAATGCACTAGCAGCGTGCTTGGTCTAGCTGGTGAAGCCTTTGGCCAAGAGGGGTTCCAGATCCTTCTGACCTTGCTCCAGACCCCAGCTTTGCCTCTCAATGCCCGTTCTGGGCTGTCTGCAGGTCCCCTACTTCTGTCTGTGCTGGTCCCCAGCTCACAGGGCCAAACTGGTCAGCTGTGCCTGAGCTGTGGTGGGGCTTGGTGTCTTGTGGGCTTGGGTGGCCTCAGGTGGCCTCTGAAGCTTCTAAGACCTGCTCTGAGCCCTGACTTTATCAGCTACTGCCGTGGTCCAAGCACACCTGCCCTTTGGGGTGTGCCCCGCCTTGGAGGTGTGGGCAGATTCCCAGGCATCTGTGGGCAAGACGGTTCCCCCCCAGATGGAGAAGGAGCAGTGCGTGCTGTTCGCAGCTCACCCTCTCCCTCAGCAGCTGGGGGGATGGGTCCCGGGCCCAGGCAAGGGGGCAAGAGTGGGGCACCAGCCACATGGCCACTCCCTCCACGGCCATGTCTTCTCTCCAGGACCATCTCCCCAGATTCCACTGTAGTTGGCTTAATAAACATGGGATTATCTGGGCCTACTGTGTGCCGGGCCCTGGGGGAGGGAGGTCTGGGCACACCGGTGCACACAGATAACAGGCTTGCCTGGCAGAGTCTGCTGTTGCTTGTGCTGAGGGCTTCCACACTCACGCACATCTGATCCCTGGAGCATTGCTTTCTCCCTTGAAGACCTGCCCAAGGCCAAGTTTACTAGGGCTGCCTGTTGATGTCTGCTCCAAAGCAGAGGATGGCCAACCTGGAGAATGGATTTTTTTCTTTTACAAAGAGTTAGACAGCACCACTTTCTCTGGGATGGGTGGGTGGGGGTGGGGAAGGGTTGACCACGCAGGCATGTTTTTCCCTTTTGCAAACTTTGAGCCAAGCGGTGGAGGCAGCACAGAGAAGCACTCTCTTTCCTGCCCTCCTTCCCGCCGCCCTCTCCCTCCCTGCTGGGCTGGCTGGGCTGCAGCCCCAGCCTTGCAGCTACTGCTGGGGAAAACAGAAAACCACAGCTATGTGGCACCAAACAGGCCTGCATCATGTTTACGAAATGACAGAGTCCTGGGCCTGTCTCCAAAGAGGCTGGGGCTCCCTGCGGCAAGTCAGACAGCTCTTCCCTGTCCAAGGCTGTGCTCCGGGGGCCGTGAGGGCTTGAAGGTCCTTGGCAGTCATTGCTCCAAGTCTCTCCTTTCATCAGGAGGCCCAGAGATGGGAGTGAGTTGGCTGAGGTCACACAGAGCACTGAGATCTGGTTAGGACATGTGGGAGGGAGGCCAGGGTTGAGGTTCCCGGGTGAGAGGAGGGGGAAGGGGCTCACTTGCGAGTTCAGGCTCATGTTCGCATGGGGCTGTTCTCAGCTCCCACGTCCCCTTTTCAGCCTGAGGTTGCGGTCACAGGAAGAACAAAGGAGAAGAAGGCAGTGGAGACCAGGCCCTCGCTGGCCCAGGAAGCCCCTTTTTCTCAGCCTCACACCTTGGGAAGTGCAAAGGGTTGAGAGCTGTGACCACCAGAGGGTCTGGAAGAGTGTGGCAGGGCTGGGTTCTGCAAGGGGCCGCTCCGGGGACTTTTCTCTCCCTCAGTCCCATGAATACCTCTAGCCTCTCCCCGTCTCATTCTCATCCGGTGACCTTGTCTCCTGTTTTTGTACAAAATTCAGATGCACTTCTCTTCTTTCTGCCTCCAAACTGCTGATCGCTGGTGCCCACCTTTTCCTTCGCTCTCAGCCTGGGAAAGGAGGAGCGACCGATATTCTCCTTTCCCCGCCTGCCTGCGCTGTCCCGGCGCCTCTGAGCCCTGGCTCCAGCAGTTAGTCTCTTCCGTACCAGCCTCTCCCCATCCTATGCTCTGCGTACAAAGCTCTCTCACTGTCAGTACTGCAAGAAATTTTGTGGCCAGCCATGCTTCCAAACCTCTGCAAATGTGGCCACTTGTGTCCACTCTGCTCAAATTGTTTGGAGGTGACCAGTGACCTATCCCATTGGTCCCTATCCTGTAGCTGGCATTGTGCCCCTCCCCTTCCCCACTCTGGCCTTGTCATCCTTTCCCCTTTCTTGAATCAATGATCTGATTGCTCCTCCGCCTCTCTCATTGCTGCCTCCTCTGTCTCCTGCCCAAAGCAGCTTTGCCCCCTGCTTTCTAGCCTTGGCCATTTTTTGCCTAAGACATAAACATGAAATAAGTAAAGCTTCATTTATTCCTATGGATACAGCTATGTCGATGTTGCCCAAGACCCGAGAGTCACACTCTCAGATCACACCTCCCTCCTCTGTTCCTGATCCACGTGGACCGTTCCCTAATGGGAATCCCTTTCTGAATGTCTCCCAAGCTTCTAATTAGAATCATCATTTCCTACATCAAGTTCATCATCTTCCCCACTAGCCTCCTCCATTCTTTGGTTGCCAGAGTCGGAAATCTGGGTTTCATTCTTGTGGTGGGCTGAACAACGCCGCCCACCCCCCAGGTATTGACGTCCTGATCCCTGGAACCTGGGAACGTTTCCTTATGTAGCCATAGAGGCTTTACAGGCAGGAGTAAGTTCAGAATTTCTGAGATGAGGAGGTTATCCGGGATTATTCAGGAAAGCGTGATGTGATCACGAAGGTCCTTCCAGGAGGGAAGCAGGAGGGTCAGAGTGAGGAGTGGATGCAGCAGTGGGGAGCGATGTGGCCGCAAGCCAAGGAGTACTGACGGACACCGGCAGCTGGAAGGAGCAAGGAGTGGATTCTCCTCTGGAGCCTCCTGAAGCAGCCAGCCCTGCTGACAGCTTGATCGTAGCCTTGCAAGACTCATTTTGGACTTCTGACCTCCCAAACTGTAAGGGGGTAAATTTGCATGTTTTAAGCCACCATGTTTGTGCCAATCTTTTACAACAGCAATAGGAAGCAAACACAGTCCTGATGTTGTTTTTCCATCACTAGCTGCCCTCGTCCGCTCCCCAGTCCTATCAATTTTCCCTCCAAGATACCTTTTGGGTTCGCTCCTCCTTTCTATCCTCCAGCCCAGGCCATTGTCATTCCTCCCAACAGCTCCAGCCGTGATCTTTTAACTGATCGCCCTATTTTTCCAAGCCATCCCTTCCGTTTTGTCAAGAGTTAGGATCTGATCTGTGTTTCACGAAAACGACGGTCCCCTCTCCCTTCACCTTGACTTACAGGCTAAAGAGCAGGGAGTTGAATTATTTAGACTCCGCCGAGCCGTGGACGGTGTTCCGTGATCCGTGGCCAGCCTCTCTCTCCTGCCTCATGCCCTACCCTTTAGTCACGTGGAACAGCAGCAGGCATTTTGCCCGTGCGGTTTCCTCTCCCTGAAACAGTTCCTTGTGGCTTTCGCCAACTCTTCAAGAGTCTGAGCGTCCTCTGGGCCTCGACTTTCCCATCTGTACCATTCGGGGGCTTGTCCAGATAGCGCAAAGCTCTACGGAACTCTTCAGCCTGAATAACTGAACAAAGTAGATTTCATTGACCACCAGTGCCCAGAAGGTGCCTCTAGTGGCCTTTTAACCCACCCCTGTCTTGGGGACAAACGTGCCTCATGGGTTGTGTTTCCCAGCGTTGCCACCTTGGAGTTGGTGGGGTGTGCATACGTGTGCTGCAAATGTGAGTGTGCGCTTGCGTGTTTAAGGGGGAACAACAGAATTTTAAACAGTTTATTAAAGAGCCACTAAAGGCACTTTGGATATGAAATTTCTCCAGGAAAAAAAAAAACACCTCTATTTTGACGATTTAAGTGTTAATGATTCAAAACCATATGGATCACATTTCCCTCCCATCGCATGGTTCTCAAAAAGTATCAGAGAGACTGCTTAGGGCAAAATGCATTTATGATTCTGCCGGTCCTGAAGCAGCCCACGGGCTGCTCAACAGACCTGAGAGAGAGCAGAGCCTGGTGGGCCGGGACGTGGGCCGCTCCCCGGGCCCGCTCCACAGTCTCCAAGGACGGCCGTTCTTGGCATCTGGGGAGAGTTTTCAGTACACAACTTGGTGGGAAAGGAATGCTGCGTCCCGGTGGGGTTTTTGCAAAACCTCCAGAACTAATTTTAAAATGACTTAGGTTTTGGCAGACTGAAGAGGTGTTAACTCAAACCCGGGTATATTTCAAGGGATATGTAATTAGAAAAATGCTCTCCTAGTTAGCTGGGAGACTGTGCCGTGCAGTAAAGATTCTCGTTGGAGAATTGTTCGGAGAGACAAAAAACGTGCTGCCATCAGGGTCAATGTGCAGACACGCACGTGGGCTTCCCATCTCCCTCCCCGCCCAGGCCCTGGCACCCACACCCAGGCCCTGGGGCCATCAAGCCGAAGTGCAAAGAACACATGCAGGGACCCAGGAGGGGGCTCCTGCCCGTAGGGACAAAGCCACAGCCGAGCCAGTGACCACAGTTCCCTCCGTTAGCCAGGGTGGGCTGGAGGGGGGAGACCTGCCTGATAGGAGTTGTCCCTCCTTTCACTGTGGCCATTGAGCACAGCGGACCCCATCTGTGACCGCAGCACTTCACGTTGTCTCCCCACTGGGCCTGAATCTTGACTTCGGCTTTGAGCACCTTTGGGGAAGGGACTTGTCAGAATCCCGCATGCACCATGCCGGGGGCCAACACAGGACTTGACATGTGGTCAAGTACTCAGCAAAAGAATCTCTAGCGCTCTTTCTACCACTCACCCATTTGATCCAGCCACTCGTCAACTCACCCATCCATTCACCTATCCGTCTACCTACCACAGTCATCTACCCACCTCCCATCCATCCATTCTTTCTTCTGCCCATCCATCTGTCCACCCATGCATCCCTCCATCCATGCTTCTATTCACCCACCACCCGTGCCTGCATCCGCCCTTTCATCCACCGTCAGCTATCCATCCACTCCTCCGTCCACCCACCAGGTACTCATTCGACAGATCGGGTGCCTTTTCTGCAATCACACTGCATTTAATATAAAAGGGTCTTGGAATATTTAAAACACATAGACTCTCCTAGCATAGTATCGCAAACACCCAGGGACCACCCTCCGAGCTTTACCTTAGCCTAATATTATGCCATATGTGCTTCAGATTTTTCTTTTCTTTTTAAGAAATAAGATACCATAGATATGTTTGTGGCCCCTCTGTGGACTCCACAATTCTACCCCTCCTCCTCTCTCCCCCTGAGATGGTGTCTATCAGCCTCATGCATGTTTTTATTTTTCTTAACCATATATTTTTGTGTTCATAAACAATATACAGTATGTTTTTTCAGGTTTTAAAGTTTCGTGTAAATAGTATCCTGTGGTATATGTCACTTAATGACTTGAATTATTTTTGCCTGTTCTATGATCCCACTGCACTTTGTATGTCTGTGTCTATTAACACGATTAGCTTGTCCTGTGGTCCTTTGTGTCTCCATTTGGGCTGCAAGCTCCCGGGGTGGGGCACATCTGAACATCAACATTTACCCAGAGCGGGCATGGTCTTTGCTGGTTGACTGTGAGAACAATGGGCAAACCTTCACGGAGTGCCAACGCGGTGCCAAGCCCCATGCTCTGTGGTGGGCACCCACGTGAGCCTGAGACTCAGCCCTAGCTCCAGAGGAGTGGCAGAGGAAGAGATGGCGCAGACGCAGGGCCGGGCTGCGGTGGGGATGTGATCCATGGGACACCAAGGGAGGAGAAACCTGCTGTGGCTAGGGCAGAGGGGCAGGGAAGGTTCACCAGGGTTGAGAGGGGTTAGGCCTTGGAAGAAAGGGACAAGTTTTCCAGCCAGGTGAAGATGGAGTCGGGCTCTCACGGAGGAAGAGGCAGCGCCGCTGAGACTTGGTGGCACGAAGCCGTGTGTTCCTGTCGCCTTGCCTACGAGCTGCCTCCGTCAGAATGATGTCTTGGGTTAAGGCCTTGAGTCTCCCTCCCAGGTAAGCCTGTGTATCTCATTCACCCATTCAGTCCTTCATTCATTCTGTTGGTAAATCTTTGCTGAGCACCTACTACGTGCCAGGCTCTGTGCTTGTGCTAGGACACAGCGGTGAGTCGTAAGGGTAAGTTTCTTGTCCTCAGTATTGCAGGAAGCAAGACATACAACAAATGCAGCAAACAGGAGAAACGGCAGAGGGCGAGATCTCCCCGCAGTGTGTTTACAGTCTGCTGCGGCAATTCCTGGGGTGGTGGGGATGGCCTCTCTGAGGAGGGGACACTTATCTGGAGCTCTGATTATGGGAAGACCAGGGGAAGAGCACATAGAAGGACGGGCCCTGGCGAGGGACGAGGGCTGGGGCGAGAGCCGGGAGAGGGTGGGCAGAGCTGAGCCCCGCCGTGGGTTGTGGTGGCTCTGTGAGGCAGGGGTTCCAGTTAGATAAAGAGACCTTAGAGGGTTTTAAGCAGATGAGTGACGGGATCCAATGACTTTTGAAATTAAATAGAGGTAGCGACCCGTGAGTGGAAGTTGGAAGGGAAGTCAGGCATCTCTGGTGTAGCTCAGGTCCAGATGGTCGCAGCTTGGCCCTGGCTGTGGGCAGCGGGGATGGGGAGAAGTGGCTTTGGGGTGCGTCTCCAAGGCAGAGCTGACAGGCCTTGCTGAAAGGATGGATGTAGGAAGGGAGGGCAGGGCTGTGACCTTGAGCCCCTGGGTGGACGGTTGGGGTGGCATTTAGAAGCAGATTTGGAGGCTGGGGTGGAAAGGCAGAGTTCTGCTTTGGCTCCACTGATTTTGAAATGCCTTTGACACTGCCCAGTGGGGACGCCAATCAGGTGATTCATGCTGGGGGCCCAGGAGAGGTTGTCGCACGAGCTGCATCATTTTGGGCATCTGTCCTCAGAGAGAGGATGATACCTGGTGACTGGCAGGTGCCTTGTCCTGCCCACCTGCCTCACAGCGTAGCCCACAGCCCCTCCCTCATGTCCATTGTGCATCTCCTGAGCGTTGGACAGGGGAGGAATTAATGTGCCCATTTTATGGCTGGAAAGACAGAGGCCCAGGGAGAGCAGTGACTGGCCCACGACCGCATGGGCAGAGCCAGGACCCTGCCCCTGCCCAGGCCTGGATTCTCTTTCCACCTGCAGACCACCTGCATGGCAGGGTGGACGAGGGAAGCCTTAGCCTTCTCTGGATCTCTGTCTCTTCCTCTGTAAATTCCCTTTTTTGTGTTCATGAAGCATCCCAGGTCAAAGGGGCTAAAAGATGCCAGAGCCAGGGCTCAAACCCAGGCCTTCCCTGCACGTACTCTGTATCCTGGGTGTCCTGGTGACCAGTGCTGGCCGAGGTTGATGGTCACCCGGGGGTGAGCACCCACAACTTGCTGCTATCCTCCACTTTGTAAGCGAAGAGCAAGGGAAGGGTCTAAGCCGGGAGGACAAGGGGAGGATTCTAGAAACCACGGCTCACCGTGGTAAGTGCTTACAGCGCCCAGGCTTGGCGAAGGACTGCGAAGTCCTGCTGTCCTGGAGAGTGTGAGCTCTGGGATCCCGTTTTACAAAGAGGACACAAGGCTCGTCTTGATGGAATCACTGAGGCACAGGGCTGGGATTCAGACCCAGGAGGTTGGAAAACAAAGACCACTCACCCCTCGGCCACTTCACTACACAGTGGTGTAAAATCACTAAGTGGTTGTTCATCTGTTTATGTTAGGGGTGGGGAAACTGAGGCCCTGTGTGTGAGCAGTTTCCAGCAGGAGCACCCAGAAGGGCAAAGTCCAAGTGGCCAAACCCCGAGGGTGTTCGGACGTTCTGGGGACAAGCTTTCCCAGGACAGGCCTTTGCCTGCCTGTTTGCGATAAGCCCTCGAGATGTAAACAGCGGTGTCCCGGGGAAACAGGAAGGGCAGACAGGGGCCCTGGCACACTGGCGGGGGCCAGATTAGCTCATGGCTGGGAAGGAGAAGCTCACACGTCTGGGCTGTGCTTCCCGCCTGGGGAAGCTGCTGGCAGGGAGTCGGACGGCCAGGGGCCTCTTCCGGGGGTGAGCAGACCTGGCCTCCAGCCCCTCCCCCAGCTGTGCAACGGTGCGGCCGGGCAGGGCCACGCTGGCTTTGTCTCTAAAACCAGGGCTCGGTTAGAATGAAATCTTCCATCCAAAGAGTAAATATTGAGTGCCTACTGTGTGTCTGATCAGGGGCAGTTGCGGCTAGGAACCCTCTCCCCCAGCCCATTGTTTAGTGAGGGTGCCATCCTCTCCTAGGGGTGGGGACACTGCACGTTAGAGGGGCACCTCCTTGGGGGCCAGCAAGGACGTCCTGTGAACCCTACGATGTGAGTGGCAGAGGGAGCAGCCTGGGCAAAGGCTCGGAGTCTGGTGAGCACGTCGCGGTCAAGATGGAAAGGGACTTGATTGGCTTCGTTTTCTTCGTATGGAGGTAAAATTCTCAGAACAAAAACCATTTTTGTTGTGGTGGCTGTCTGTCTCCCCGGCTAGAGTGCAGTGGCGATGTCACAGCTCACGGCAACCTCCATTTCCTGGGATCAAGTGATCCTCCTGCCTCAGCCTCCCGAGTAGCTGGGACTAGAGGCATGCGCCACCATGCCTGGCTAAATTTTTCTCTTTTTGGTAGAGACGGGATCTTGCTCTTGCTCAGGCTGGTTTTGAACTTCTGACCTCAAGTGATCCCGGCCTCCCAGAGTGCTAGGATTACAGGCGTGAGCCACCGCCTCCGGCCAACATAAACCATTTTTAAGTGTATAATTCAGTGGCATTTCGTACATCTACAATGTTGTGCAACCACCACCCTGCCTAGTTTCACTGCCTGTTTTTCACCCAGACCTTGGTGGTTTCCTGCTCTAAATGCCATGACTCCATGATTCTAATAGCAGAGGCTGGTTCGCCCACATCATGATGACACACACTTTGCTCATATGAGATGACACCATATTCAAAAAACCATTTGGAGGTAGTCATGACATGCCCATTTTACAGATGGGGATACTGAGGAAAACCGAAGAACTTTTGTCTATAGTCACACAGTCAGGGGCAGAGCCAGGACTGGCGTGCAGACACGTCTCAGGCACATGTCTCAAGCCCTGTGGCTCCCAAATATAGGTCTTCAGACCAGCTGGGTTAAGAATTCAGATTCGGGGCTGGGGCATAGGCATCTGTGTTTCTCACGCCCCCGCGCCCCTGCACGACAGGGACATTCCTCACCCCAGCGCCTCAGGAACGAGACAGCCGGGCCTTGTCTGCTCAGGCCCTGGGCATAGGGATCTGGGGCCACAGCAGCCCCAAGGTGGGACTTTTCAGGGGCGGCAGCTGGTGGGCCGGCAGCTTGAGTGTGGTGGGCCTGTGGGGGCTGCAGGGAGGGCAGGTGGGGCTGGGAATCTGGCCCAGCCAGCCCCGGGACAAAGGCCGCTTGCCAGCATCCCCGGGCGTTGGCCCCGCTGACAAATGGACCACGGCTTCTCTCATTAATTTGTGGAGTGGTGTGTAATAATAAAATGCTCCTTAAAGCTGGTACGTGGCATGAGTGACTGCTTTTTCAGGTCCTAATCAGGATCATTAACTGCATATGAAAAGGTTTTATAAACATTTGTTAAACTCCCTGAGCTTACTGTGCCCACGGCCTCCTGCTCCCTGCGATGTTCCAGTCAGCCGGAGCCAGCTGGAAGAGTCCGGAAGCGAGATCCCGCTGCCCACCTTCAGGGGCACCACCGCGCCTGGGCTTCTCCCCCTTGGATGGGATGTACCAGGGGGCTGGAGTCAAGGAGGCCTGACCCTGAGGGGGCCACAAATGTCCCAGGAACGGAGCCGTGGACAGAGCCACTCCACTGTTTCTAGATCTGCACCTTTGGGCAAT
>CAUYSK010022815.1:0-28199 GCA_963575035.1 Avahi laniger
TTTATTCTTTTGTATTAAAAAGGAAGCACAAGACCAAACAATCCCGGTAGAATTTTGTGCTCTTCTCACCATCTTGCTAAAAGAAACTGTTACCAGCCCCGCCAAGTACTGAGACCCACCCCAAAAATCTTTAAAAGGTAATGTTAGGCTTGCTAATGATTACATAGCCAAAAAAAAAAATTTTTTTTTTTTTGAGACTGAGTTTCGCTCTGTTGCCCGGGCTGGAGTGAGTGCCGTGGCGTCAGCCTCGCTGACAGCAACCTCAGACTCCTGGGCTCAAGCGATCCTACTGCCTCAGCCTCCCGACTAGCTGTGACTACAGGCATGTGCCACCATGCCCGGCTAATTTTTTCTATATATTTTTAGTTGTCCAATTAATTTCTTTCTATTTTTAGTAGAGACGGGGGTCTCTTGCTCAGGCTGGTCTCGAACTCCTGAGCTCAAACAATCTGCCCGCCTCAGCCTCCCAGAGAGCTAGGATTACAGGCGTGAGCCACCGCGCCCGGCCATGATCCTCCCTTTTTAAATGGCTGTCTAATTCCTCAGGATCATTCATTTTGTTACGAAGTTTTAAAACTAAGTCATTTTTTAAATCTCTTCTGGTGGACTCCTGACCAATTTGTTAGTTCTACATCAGGCCATCATTTTCCCAGATCGTTACAGTCTTCCATCAAGCTTGTCCTCAGTGGCATCAATTTTTAAGAAGTTCAATGTAATTTTTCTTTTGGGGAATATATGATGAAATCCCCTCCCCCTATTTCTGTTATCACATTTGAACTTAGTTGGACCTATAGGAATATTACTCTCATATGGGGCAGTTGCTTTGTCATTCATATGTAATGATAGCATTGTTTTCTGTGTGGTGTCATACTGGCTGCAGACATTGTGGCAGAAAAAATCTGTTACAGAAATATCTCCTATTTGTGGTGTACAAACCAACATCATATTTTAATTTGCTAAAAACACCTACATGATATTTTGTAGTCTATACAATAATTAGTATTTCAACGTGCCTTTGCATTAGTTATCTCTCTCATCTCTGTGACATTGGTCAGAAGCATCCCTGTAGTTTCGCAGATAGAAAAAAAAAATGGGGGAGGCTAGTGACTTGCCCAAGGTCTCACAAAGAATATATTACAGAGCTGGTGTTAGAATCTGCAGCTTCTGACTGTATTTTTTTGCTAAGATCTTTAGCTCAACCTCTTCCAATTGTGAACAATTTTCAAAGTAAATATATGTTGAGAGAGGTGGTAAGAAATGAAGACAGGGAAAAATACTATCCACTTAAGTAATATTTTCCTCCACTCTAGAGGGGCACTACAACTCTTCCTATTTTGGTGACTCATTCCCATTATAGCTTGCAAAATATTTGGTAATCAAAGAAAAGGATGCTGAGGGCCCTTTCTTCTCATTTCCATTTATAAAATGAAAGGACAATAATCCAATGGGATTAAAATAAATGGAACTTGCACATGTAAAGAGGAATTATCCAGACCACACTATTTTCCTATCTCAACATCATTTTCTCCTTTTTGGCAGTCAGTTCTACTGTAAGTGCAATGCATTTGCAGTGCTTCACAAACATTGTCACAATGCCTCCCTTAGGCAGCTAAACACAGTGGGCCAATTCTGCCACTGCTGTTTTATGGCCAAGTAAGTAAGGGTAAACAAAGGTTAAGTGACTACCAGAAGCACTTATCATGAATTAGAACCCATGGCTCCTACCAGTCACATCCTACTGAAATTTAGAAGGTTCTAAAATATTATCTTAGTGTCAGAGAGGAGTAACAGCACCTGAAGACAAATTTGCTTACCATCCACAAAAGGTCCAGGCCTGCTTCCATGGTCCCACCTGAAACTTCTCATTCCCTATCCATTCCACAAATTTCCTCATCTCTTGGAGTGAAAGAAATTTCCTTTTGTGAAACAGGTTGGAACTAAATGAATGACTTCCACGTCCAGATTTTCATTGTTTTCTGTTTGTTTCACACAGATAGTGTAGGCACTGGTTCTTGGACTAGTAACAGATCTCATTTTCCCTTGTAGAATATGACAGTGGTCCAAACTCGAGATCATTAGAGGAACTGACAACCCGAGGAATATAAGTCTTGTGTCCAAGTGATATGCTCTTCCTGAAAACCAATTACAACAAAAGATGGTATAGAAATATGAATGTAGTTTGAATGTGCTGTCTTTTTCATGTTATCTATTCTACAAGGAAAAATGAGACCTGTTACTTGTCTAAGAACCCATAGGTGATTCAAACAGAAAACCTTAGAAATCAGGCCATGAAAGTCACCTGTTTAATTCTAACTTGTTTCATCAAAGGAAATTCTTTTATTTCTTTTTTTCATCATCTAATGTAAGTATTACTGTAAGTACAGTCACTAGCCAGTGTTTGGCTTCTATTATCAAGTTGATTTTTAAAATAATCATTAGCATCTGTGAAAAACCTTCACGGAGTGTTAATATGATAAGCACTGTTGGCAAACTTTTTCTCTAGTTATATCTTGAAGTGTGGAGGCAAAAATCCAAAGAAATATATTTCTTTCATGAGAATTTCCTGATAATTCTAATCAAAGATGATGTTTCACGGCAGCCTTCAATGAAGAGGCTTGCAGAGGTTCAAGAAAGTAAACAGAAGAGCACAATTTTTAAAACAGATCAAAATGGAGTTCTGCTAGAACCAGGATAAGGCAGTAGAGTCTTCTCTCTCCTTGGCTTTCTCTCCTCCTGTCTGGTACCTCCAGCCCTGTCCCCACCCCATCCCTACCCCCATCTAGACCTGGGTAGACTTGGTGTATATTCCATTCATGTGGTATACATATAATTCTTTGTCGGTGAAGGCCATTCTCCTAGGCCATTCAGCAGCACGCTAAGTAACCTCTGGAATTGAATTGGATGGTCCTTACCTGCACCCTTTGGGCTCACTAGAAGAGTTTAATTACATGCAATTTTTGCATTGCTGACCAATTTTTCAGGGCCTGCTAAGGACTATCCAGGCCTTATCTTTTTGCCTTTCTGACAGCCTACCTGTGGACCTTTCTCCATTGAGAAAGGGAGCTAAAGAGATAGAGTTGAAACTCAGTCGAGCCTAGAGCTCACCTAAAAGCTGCAGCCTTGGCCGGGTGCAGTGGCTCATGCCTGTAGTCCTAGCGCTCTGGGAGGCCGAGGCAAGTGGATCGCTCAAGGTCAGGAGTTGGAGACCAGCCTGAGCAAGAGCGAGATCCTGTCTCTACTAAAAAATAGAAAGAAATGATCTGGACAACTAAAAACATATATATATATATATATATATATATATATATAGAAAAAATTAGCCGGGCATGGTGGCGCATGCCTGTAGTCCCAGCTACTCAGGAGGCTGAGGCAGAAGGATTGCTGCAGCCCAGGAGTTTGAGGTTGCTGTGAGCTAGGCTGATGCCACGGCACTAGCTCTAGCTTGGGCAACAAAGCGAGACTCTGTCTCAAAAAAAAAAAAAAAGCTGCAGCCTTCCCAGCTGGAGGGACCATTTCACTCCTTTTCAGTCACAGGCCCTTTGCCTTCCTTCTCTCCAGTAACCTCATCAGAACCTTCTCATGAGGGGTCAGCTATGATGCAGGACCTTGTGAAGGCCAGATGGCTACTGAAATAACACCTGCAGATCCCTCTCCTTTGAATAGTTACCCATACTGAGAAACTAAAACCTTTAAGATTTCTGAGATCTAAAGGAGACAATGGTCTAAAGTAGGCTTGGGCTGGAACCAAGGGGTGAGTATCAGTGCACCAGGTAGGTTGACCTTTTTCCTGTCACATATTCCTTCATTTCTACTAACATGGGTTGGGTGCCCACCTAGGCAGGTGCAGTTCCATGCACAAAGAGGCCCCTCCCCACTTGGAGCTAGGCCCAAGGGCAGGGTCCATGAGGCCATATTCCAGGGCTGTTCAGCCGCAAGTGATCCTGAGAGCTCCTGCTGCCTCCTACAGCGATCTCTGAGCTCGCTTTATGTCTTCATCCCAGCCAGGGACTTCAGAAGGGGATAGGGGCAGAAGCGCATAGTGGGACAGATATTGCTCGCTGTGTGGCTTCCTGTCCAGGAAGATGTATGATTCTGGCCCCTCCGGAATCCTGGTGGTCCCAGAAGACAGCAGGAGAAGCCACAGCTGCGGATGCCACCCTGCAGAGGAGCCCGCCCAGAGGGTCTCCAAGGTCCCCCGCTGTTGAGGACCTAGCCTCCGTTGGCCCCTGGCCCTGCGCAAGTGCCCACCACGCCCTGGGTCGGGAAGAGGTTACGGACCCCGCTGCCAGTGGTGTGGAGGGCAGGGTGAGGACGGGGAGGTGCCTTGAACTTTAGGAGCTTGTGGAGCTGGAGTTTTGTTTTGGAGATGACCAGTAGCTCGAGATGAGAACCTGGATGGAGCTGTTTTGTTTTGGAGATGACCAGTAGCTCGAGATGAGAACCTGGCTGGAGCGGGAGTTTTGTTTCGGAGATGACCACCAGCTCGAGATGAGAACCTTTTCCAGGGAGCCTGGAGCTCCCAGTCCCGGGCCTCGCCTTCCAGCAGTGGCTGGGTGACTCGGCCTGGAACTCACCCTTGTGGGCCCTAAGCTTCCTCCTACGGCGGGGGTTCCTCTGGGACCCTCCAAGTTCCGCGCCTCCTGCGGGCGCCAAGTACCGGCGCCGTCGACCCGGTCTTGGCCCGTGCTGCGGCTGGCTTCTTACTCCACAGCGCGCCGACGTGCGGCGGCTCCGGGAGCTCTGGGCCTCTCTCAGCCAGGGGCTTTTGGGCCACCGTTCCCTCCGGAGGCGTCCAGGTCCTGTTGCAGAGGGCCCCCCAGAGCCTGCAGGCAGCCACCCCACCTTGCGGCCGCCAACTTCGTCGCGGCCGGCGCGTCTCCCGGACCAGCCCACGGCCTCAGGCGATTGGACAGCGGCTGTGAGGCAGAGCCGGGCGCTAGGCACCGCCCATGGCCGCCGGGGGCCCTAGCGGCACCACGATTGGCTGTCGGCTCCGTCAGTTACGGGTTGATGGACGCCCCGCCCTGCGGGGCTGGCCCGGGGCCGACTCCGCCCCCCGCGGCCGGCCCCGCCTCCCTCCGGAGCCTGGGCGGCTCAGCGCCGCGTTCCCCCTCAGTCGGTGAGCAGGTCCGCGAGTTGTCAACGCGCTCCGGGAGCCTGCTGAGCCGGGGCGGCCGCCGGGCTTGCCGCGCTCCTCTCGAGGTGCCCACCCGAGCCAATGAGCCTCGGTCCGCTGGGGCGTGAGCAGCTGCCGACTGGGGGCAACTTGGGACTCCGGACCCGCAGCAGGGGCGGCGGTTTGCGAGCGGACTCGGCGAGGAGGGTGAGTGGCCGCGCGCACGGCTAGCGGCTCCTCTCCGCGCTGTTCGGCGGCCGGCGAGTCGGGGGCCCGGCCGCGTCGGGGGACCGGGCGCTCGTCTGCCGGTCGGTCCGAGCGAGGCCGCTGTGGGAGGTCAGGGCCGGGCGGGATTTACTCCGTGCCAATATCCCCGCTCCCGAACTTCTTGTTAAAGCATCCCAACTCGGCCCGGGACGCAGCTCTGCGCACGCACCAACTTGGCGTAACTGACATCATTAGGTGGCCGGGACACGTCCCCTGCCCCGCTGCGGAGGCGACACCGCGCCCTGGGGCTGCCTCCGCGCCGGCGGTGTGCGGACGGCGGTTCCTAGGTGGCGCGCGGACGCGCTCCGGCACACTGGCCGGCGGAGAGGACCCGGCGTCGGCGTCGGCGGACCGAGCGAGCGCGCGCGTGTTCTGGGTGGGTCTTCAGCGTCCGCAGCACCGAGCGGCCAGCCGGGCGCTGTAGCAGGGGCTTCGGTGCTTTGCAGTTGCGAAAAGGTGCGAAAAGGAATCGACAGCACTGCTGGACATTAAACTTTGTAAAGTGATTAGTTTTTATTGTCACGTGAATCCGTGTCCCTCCTGAGGTGCTCGGACCTCCGCGTCCACCCGCAAGGTGTGCCCGAAGGACTTCGTTCGGACCGGGTGGCAGCTGTTGTCTGTTCTGGTGCCCGGAGCCCCGGAGAGTCCTAGCTGAAGCTGAAAGGGACCTGCCCGCCGGGTTCGTTCGTGTTTGTTTGAACACCTGTGTGTTTGAGTGATGAAGTTGTGACAGGAACTGACAACGGGATTCAAGGTTAAACCTGACACTTCATTTGTGATTCGGTCTGGGTTAGGTTTGGTTTTTGTTTTTTTCCTCCTCTTGATGGTAAGGGGATAAAATCAACTTGTTTCTCTGAGAGCAGTTACATACATGTAATTTGTATGTGGACTAAATAGAATTCAATAGGATATTTTCTTTTAATTCTTATTTGACATGAATGAGAGCTTATTGATAGTACTAGATAGAGACTTGGATACAGAATTTAGGAATATTTAGATCTTTGAAAATATGTAAAAACATTGAGATGTGTAGATGCATGTATACACACGTACACGTATATGTGCTTGTATCTATATATTAATATAAAATTGATAGGTGAATGGAATAGAAATGTATGAAGGGGAAACAGCCTTGAACTTCCCCTGGGTCACAGAGATAGACTCCCTGAGCTGTAGGGTGTCTGGTGAGTGTATGTGTAAGCATGTCTGCATCTGCCTGGTCTGTCTGGGTCAGAGTATGTCCATGAACTTTACGAGCGTTCAGTTCAATACCGCTCGGTGCAGATTCCTCATTCCTGTTTTACAGCCCAACAGCCGCCAGCCGGCCCATCTGTTAAAACATAACATGTACACTTCAGTCAGAGCGCTGGGGTGGAGCGTGGGTAGGGGGTAACCCGTAGCAGAAACAACATGCTACAAACAAAGCCTGACTCTGGAGTTCTGTTTCCATTCAGTATTTGGCCTGAACTTGCAATTCTGGTGAGAGAGAAGGGAGTGTTTGTCTCTAGAAATGGCAGACTGCATTTTGTGAAATAATTATAGCATGCTTGGGGAAGGGGAGTTTATAGGAGGAAAAAAAATCCCTCTAGAAAAGAAATATGGTGTTTGTCACATCGCCATGCAACACTGGTTTATAGCTTTGCAGGAGCATGTAACTGTTTTCTTTTGCTTGTTAAGAGATTACATTAAAACTGAATTGTTTTGCATCCCTTCCCCCCAAAAAACCTCACCTTAATAGAAGTAAACAGAGCTTTATTGCAGAGGCTAGAGTTAAGACTGACTTAGTAATTCTAATGAAACATGCTTTTAGGAATTTATAACTTGGGCATAAATTCATATTCAGCCTAATCACCAGTTGCAATGGTTCACAATTTATAGTTTAAAAAATAATAAAAAGGCTTTATCACAAAAATTCTGATGACTAAAAGGGTATGGGAGGAGTATAACAGCTTAATAAGTTCCTGCAGCCAAGTGACTGATACTTTAAAAAACTATAAATTCCTTTAATAGCATAATTACTTTTGGTGACAAAATAAAGGCAGTATTTTTGAGGAGCACAGTTGATGTTTTTCCCAATAATTTTATGCTCATAATTACATTTTAATAATGGTGCTCATTATATGTGGGCAGAATAAACTGGAATGGTTTTTAAAAACTCATCACAAGAAGTATTGTTTTCAATTTTATGGTATATAAACATTTTTGGGAAAATATGCAAATCCCTAATATGTGAGTGCCTTTAAATTTCTGATGGACTATAAAGACACAACAATTCTCCCACCTTGATATGACTCATCCAGATCAACTGGGTTGTTCCTTGGAAATTCAGTTCTTGGGCTGGACTCCAGTCCCAGGGATTTGATTTAGCCATCTCCGGTAGGTCTTAGGAATCTGCATTTTAAACAAGCACCCTCCAAGTGATTCTGATACCAAGGATCCCCTCAGCATATTTTCAGAAACACTGGAATTATGTTTATGATATGAAAGGACAATTATAGTCTGTGAGTTGATTTAACAAATAATTATTGAGAAATTTCCAGTTGGCATTTACTAGGCTTGTGAAATTTATAGGTAATGCGTTAACTCTCTGTCTTCAACAATGGACCCCTTTTGTCCTGTGTTTGAAAGTGTTTTGGAATCCTCAGCTATCCCTGTTCTAGGTTGTCCCGAGTTCTAAGGAAGTCTGTCTAGGGAAGCAAAGTAATTTAAGACGCCCTCCCCAGTCTTAATCTCTCCATCCCCACTCTGAGTTCATTGGGTTCCTGCGATGCTCTGCTCTGTGGTGACTCTGCCAGTCCTCATTTATGTTGCTGGGCATTTCTTCCTGTAGGGTAGAATCCTCATCTTTATAAGGTACCTTTGTCTCTTTAAAAGCCATTCTAGAACCAAAGTGCACACCTCAGCTGGGCTAGTACAGACTTACACGAGGTCAAGCATCTCCTTGAGAAGCTGTGGCTGTTCTGCTTGTTGGTCAGGAGAGTGTCCGGAGCCATCCACCCAGAGGTCCAGGAATTCTCATTTTCTGAAAATCACATTAGAAATATCTTGATCTGTCTAATTAATTGGGTAAGTAGATTTTCTCATTTTCAGAGAGAGATGTGTTGAGAATTGTTTGCTACCTCTCCTTTCACTGAAATCACTGTGAATTTTGACTAATTATTGCCAATTAGTGTTTTATTTATCATTTGATACTGACATTTGGATTTTGTTCTCCCATTTCAGATTGGCATAATTCTTTGTAAATAAGGTTTAAAAGAGAAAGGCTTTATCAGAAGTTGCCCTTCCCTCTTTCTAACATCCAAGTACCTAAAAAACCAAATGATTTCTTTCCAAGGTCAGAAATGCTCAAAATATGAACTTCCCTGATGACAAAAGAATGTGGATAGGCCGGGACACTGAACTTGGATTGTTCTGGACCCACTGGATCATCACTGGGACTTTTATGGAGCAATTTCTGTTTAAAGATGCACTTGGCTGTTATGTTGATAGGTCACTTATCTTAACAATCCTTTGAGGACAATGATTTTTTTTCCACTTTGTTACAGATGAGCAAACAGCAACCACAAAAGGATGATATTTAGATCCTGTCTTTCATATTCAAAGATGACACCAGTAAATGAGAAGCTGGCCTTGCATTTTAAATTGTTGTTATTTAGCATCGTGGTGCTGTGATAGGGTTATGCTTAGTCATTCATATCATCTACAGTTTTTTGTGTTTTTTTTTTACCATTATCTTCAAATTTTTTTATATTGAATATAACCTTGTAACAGTTTTCTTTAGAAAGTTAACCACCGTATGTGCTAACTGGTTCAATGACCCTGACCTTAACTACCCAGCCTTGACCCAGAGAGGCAAATAATTTGCTAAAGGTCACAGAGCACAACAGTAGCAAAGCCTGCATGTAGAATTCTTTGGACCTGTATTTTAGCCCTGTGCTGGTTTGTCTGTTGTCATGTTAAGCTGCTAATAATGTTTTTACTCTGGCAAAATGGAGTTGCTTATATTTCATTTGCCCAGCTTCTGCATGATTGGATGGACTTAGAAAAATTGAAAAGCCTAATAAGGTATACCACAGCTCCTGATCATACAATGGGACTGATTTGCCTAGTTAAAAAACTACAGTAGAATGCTGCTTTTCTTGGAACTAGGCCATAGGTCATTGCAAGCTTTTATGCAGCAATTCGAATTTTTTTTTTTTTTTTAGCCATGGCATACTCTGGCATCTAACTTTCAGTTGACAAATTCCTTTCAAGTTTCTGACGCTTCTTTTCTTACCCTTATTCCCATGCCAAATTCTGCTTGTAAAAAACTCACTTTTTAAGTCAGTCTGCCCTCCTAACATCTGAAATTTAAATGCTAAATTTCAGCCATTTTTACTACTTCTCCTTTGAAATGACTCCTCAAGCTCCTACTTTCATTTTAGTTTTTTGGGTCTAGTAGTATCCTCTAATATAGAATAGTCATTGAGCTATAGAAGTTTTACACTATCTTCAGCTTTATGGATTTAACATTAGCAGTAGTAAGAAAAAACAAAAAGGTGAAGGATAATATTGAAATCATATTGATATGTGTAAAATATTAGGCATTTGCAGCTTATAGTGTCAGTGGGAAATTTAAAATCCAGATGAACAAAGTGACAGATGCACTCATCTGTGGCCTCCAGACATGCTCCTGACACAGCTGAAAAATAGAACTGCAGACAGCATCCTGCCTTACAGAAGGAAAAGAACTGGGCAAGAAGTGAAGGGTCAGGGTAGTGGTCAGATGGGAAGTGTGGAGGGAAAGAAATACCCCCAGTAAAATGCCAGACAGAGTGGTAAGGAATTTATAGAGGTGCTATGGTTTGGGGTTTCTTGAGGGCATTGATTCTGTTTTATATTGTCTTCAAAACTCGCTTGCCCTGCTTGCTTTAAATAATTTATTATAGCAGCAGGCCTTCCCTGGTTAGTTTCTTTTTTTATAACTTTTTCCTTCTCATCTCTGGGTCTAATCAGAGGCATATATAATAGTGTGGCTGCCCCAGAGTTCTTAGGAAAATCCATGATCAATATCACTACATCATAAACCCATGGCTATTCTATTTTGCAGTGTTGTCTTCCCTGTTATATTAACTCAGTATCTATGTTTTAAATAAAATTTTATTAATCTTTGCACAATGAGACTTCTGGGCTTATTCTTCTTGGCTGGAACTATCTTTTTAGTAATCCATCATCAGACCACCATTGATCTAATGATGGATTTATTGCTCACTATTGCAGCACTGGCAAGAAACCCAGTATGGTTCTAAAAATTTGATTAAAAAGAAATCAAGTTTTTGCAAGGCATAGCCATCCAATTATGTTAGGAGCTGCCAAGTATATTTTATGCTAAAATATACACACATATTTCAAGTGAGAAAAATGTGCTCTTTTTGAAAGCTTTTAAAACTTTTGTTATGAAATAATAGAAGACGCCTAATAGTTAGAAAATTATGAATGCACTCTCCCACCCCAGCCAAAGGTAAGATATAGTATTTTTTGGATTATACCCCCGAACACTAAAATAGGTAGATTTTTCTTTTTAATAGGCAATAATAAAAACAATGGTGATAAGAACTAGTTCCCAGTCCTTAAATGATTTTTCAGGTAATCATTACAAATTAAAATGAACTGATGTTAATTAACAAATACTAACTGAGGACCTATCATGGGTAGTACCTCTTCTCTGCTTAGCTACCTCAGAATTCAGTTCAAGTATTAGCACCTTTGGGAAGCTTTTCCATGTCCCCTTTGGCCTGATGTTTTCTTCAGGCAGAACCCTTATCTCCTCTATTCTCCGCTCTAGACAGGGAGCCCCTTGAGGGCAGGGACCACACTTTTCATCTTGTAGCTTCTCAGTAAAGGTCATTCAAGAAATAGTTGCCAGTTGCAATAGAGGCTACAAAGAATTACAACTGAACATTTGCAAGGCCTTAAAGGGATATGCGGCATAGAAGTAGTCACCAAAAGTTTGAATGGTAACAATGACTGAATCCTGGTGATGGATTTTGGCTTTAGCCCCAGTCTAGCACTTCGTAGAACTATTGGCCATTCCTGCCCCATCCATCTTCAAAGTCTGTCCGTTTCATTCTTGCCTGGCCTCCTCCTCTCACTACCTTCCTGTGTGTATTCTTTGAGGATGTCTCCAACTCCCACCCTAGTCTAGGCCATCTCTCCAGGTTTCTCTTTTGTTTCCATACCCCTTGTTACATATAGAAAAGGCTGCTGACTCATAGATCCCACTTTGAGACTTGGGACAGCCTCACTCTATTGTCATTTGAAGTCAAAGATGCTTTGGTTCCTTTTGTCATCCAGTGCAGGTGACGAGCTAGCTCTGACCGTGGGAGGTTTGGGGGCCTTTGAGGAGCAAGATGGTGCTGGGCTGGGAGGCTGCTGATGTCCAAAGCTCAGCATGATAGGGAAACTTGATGTTTGTTTAGGGAAGCTTTTTTTTTTTTTAAGTAATTCCAGCAGATTTTTATTTGGGAGACTAACTTTTGTAACGGTTTTCATTTATAAATCTCCTTTTCTTCAGGAAGTGCCCTCTGTATGGTCATGTTTATCACGTGGTCTGATGGCTTAACACCAGTCCCGGGAGTTGGGTTACTGAGGTCGTGTACAGACTGTGCATCCAGGCGGAGTTTATGGATCAGCTGGATGAAGCGCAACTGCCTGAAGTAGGACCGTGAGGATAGCCTTTTTATGGGAGCTCTTATGAGGCTTTGAGCGATTGCAAGAGATCAAGAACCCTGATTTTCTGTGTCATCTGGGAGATTGAGCCTCCTTTAATATAGATGCTTTCTTAGAGAATTGCGTGATTATGTCTAAAGGCCACACAGAAGATGAGCAACCTGAGATTAGATCATGGACCCAAACACTGAATTCTTTTGAATCTTACGAATCAGGAGCACCTGTCCCTGCAGACCCCAGGGCTGTGCTTTCCCCTTTGGATCTGGTGGTCTGGGAGGGCTCAGGGGCGGTCCCAGGGAAGGGTGCAAACATCTGTGGAACAAATTGGCTCATCTCTTTCCCTGTAACAAGTAGACATTCTCCCTGTGGTGCTTTGTTTTGACATCTTCTCAAGCCTGCTTTTTAGTGTCCCAAATACCAAATCTTCCTCATACACTTTACATACGTGTCCCGTAAACTGAGATTCTCATTCAGAAAGTTTTTATCCCTTAACCATTTAAGTTTCCCTCATTTCAATTTCTCTCCTTAATTCAGCCTCCATCTTCCAATAATGTTTTCCTTTCTTTGAAATTCTCTCTCTGTTCTTCTCAGGAAAGAACTCTACTTTATAAAAGTTCTAGTATCATCAGTGTCACCATTAATTAATCTTTTCCCTGTGAGAGTAACTGCATTTTTGACCATTCTCAAAGGACTTCCTTAAAGCATTGCAGTGTGTTTTTCTGGTGGGATGTTACATGCTCTGACAGTCTTACACAGTACAGAATTAGCCCCACAAAACCTCACTTTTCACCAACCTTACCCATACTTGCTAGTGACACCCTCCTTACCTACCTAATCACTTTTACCCCCTCCTGTTCACTTTTCTATCATTAAGAAACAAGATCCCAAGGTTCTACTAGCAACAGATGTATTAATTACAACTGAAGAGATGAAGCTTTCTGCAAACCCCAAAACAGGTACAAACAGAATAGGGAGAAGAAAGGCAGGCCTATCTTGATTTCTTTAAAATCAGGACATGTAGACTGAGTGTCTTTTGTTGACAAATTCTTAGTTTGTTGTTCTACCTAGCCACGGCATGTTTTTTTTTTTTTTGAGGCTGGGTTATTGCCTTGGAGCTAACGTCAACAGTTGTCACCTTTATCTTTCCCTTTAGGATCATTGCCGTGAGTTTCAGTTTTCTCTTCTTCATTTATTTAGTAAAGTTTTCTTTGTGGTGTTACAGGTTGTTTTGCCTGATCTACCTAATTAAGTTACATTGTTTCTAACCTCTGCATATATTTTTCTAACACTTTCCTGCCCCTGGCAACATCTCTCAGTTAGATACCATACTCACATTGATTGAATTCCATTTTTGCTGCAGATTAGTGATGAAGACATTAAGTGTAATCCTGATAGTGACCCTTTCAAGAGCTAAGGCACCATTTACTATTCTGTTTTAATTATGGTCTCTTAGCACATTTTCACTAGTTATAATGTTCACCCCATTTTCCAAATAATGTTTCTCAAGTACTATATGAAATTATAAAATCTGTGTGCATTATATTTTCTGCTCTCCATTATGTGCTAAATTTATAATTCTATAATTTTCTTGTGGGAAAAATGGTTATTAGACTGGAATGGTTAATTCGGTTTGGAGCCATACTGCTTTGTACTCATTGTGAACCGTTAGACATTTATGTAATCTTTTATTTGACTTCATTCCCGACGCCCACCATCAGCTCCCCAAGCTATAATCCTACTCCATCTCTTCGCCGCATAGTCAGTTATCATCTATGATTTTTTTGTAAAATAGATATTTTATTTTACTGGCCCCTAATATTTTTACTTTTAAAAAACTCTGCCTAGCTGAAAAAAGTAGCCAGTGTCATTTGATGATGTCTTAGTCCATTCAGGCTGCTGTAACAAAATACCTTAGACTGGGTAACTTATAAACAACAAAAATTTATGGCTTACAGTTCTGGGGGCTGGGAAGTTCAACATCAAGGCACTGGCAGATTCAATGTCTAGTGAGGGCCTTATTCCTCAGAGGTAGTACCTTTCCACTCTAACCTCACATGGTGGAAGGGGCTGGCTAGCTCTCTGGGATCTCTTTTATAAGGATGCTAATCCCATTCATGAAGGCAGATACTTCATGACCTAATCAGGTCTCAAAGTCCCCACCTTCTAATACTATCACATTGAGGATTAGGTTTCAGTGTATGAATTTTAGAGAGATATAAACATTTAGACCATAGCAAATGCTCAAGCTTTTTTCTTCCTTCCTTTTCAGGTAATTCTACCTCTTAACTGGAAATCCCAGTATTGCACCTCTTCTCTGGAATGTTTCTCCCCCTTAATCCTCTTGTCCCGGTGGAATGTGAAGCTGTTTTTGCTTCCTTAACATCTGGCCTGTGCTAGGATCTGTGATAGTTCTATGTGATCTCTATTGAAACTCTTTTAATTGGATAAAGGCTGAGTCGGAAGCCTTATCAAACAAAAGACCAATGAAAAGTGTGCTTCATTTAGATCTTGGGAGATCAGATATCCCAGACAGGTGGGAGGTGAAAGTTAAAGTTTTTAGATGGATAAGGAAAGCCACAGACAGAGAGATCATTTAGTACTGGCTCCCTATGCCAAAATACTGTCTTCTTATTGTAACTTTCACGGTATTTCCTTGTGGGATTTTCTAGATGACTGTGCCAGTGTTGTAAATTAAAATGATATCCCAGGATTCTTAGAGTTCACTGAGCTGGCGTCAGAATCCTAGTTCCAGTCTTAGACCTTCTTAGAGACAAAGAAATGAGTGATGTTTCCAAATGGAAATGTCTATGTGGAGGTAATGCGGTACACTTGCTAGGAGATCTTCTGTGCACAGAAAAGAAAGACTCCAGCTCAAATTGACATAAACAGTAAGGAAGTGTATTATCTCACATGAGAAGTAGGGCAAGTGGCAGGAGTGGTTGATTCAGTGGCACAATGATGTCATCAGGAATGCAGGTTTCTCTTATCTCACTGTCTTTGCTGTCCCCAGGGACCGTTCCACCCTAAGACTGGTTCTTTTCTTATTTGCATGATGGCTGCAGCAGTTTAGATGTCACTTGCAGACATGACAATTTCTAGAGCATAGAAAATCGATCCCTTCCCCCCATTCCAAGGTCTCCTATCAAAGAATATGAAAACATTACTAAGAAGAATCCCATAGGACGTCTCATCTCGTTGATCAGAAGTGGTTGCCATGCCCATCTCTCAGTCAGTCCCTAGCAAGGGATCTACATCGTCACCTGAGGGAGAAAGGAGGTGAACTTGAACAGAATTAGGATTTTGTTAGCAAGAAGGAAGGAAGTATATATGTATATGTTGGGGGAGTGAAGTGGGCGATAGATGTTGGCAGGAAACTATAAATGTCTACTACATGTTATGACTTGGAAAATAACTATGACATTCCTTTTATGACTGTGTGTTGGTGGTAGGTGCTACTGAACCGCTACACATTTCTGGACACAAACTGGCAAGGTCTAGGTAGACAGGAAGAGAAAAGCCACAATATAGACTAATTGAGGACTGATTGAGCTGAGATCAATAATTACTCTGATTAGAACCACAATAAACCCTAATGAATTTGGATGTACTAATTTATGTCTATTTGTACTCAATAAATGTATGATCTTTACTGAATGAAAAAGATTAAAATAATTTGCTTATTTCTCAATAATTCTATATTTCCAGTATATTATTTTATAGTATAGGCCTATTTGAATGTAAATTTTTTTATTAACTTTATATATCATAGCATTAACAATAGAGATAATTACTGATGATTTTAACTGGCCATTATTTACTGAGTACCTGTTTATAAATTAGGACTTTTACATCCAAGAGGAACCAGTAATTTGCTTAGGTCACATATCTAACTACTAAATGGCTAAGCTAGGATTGTACTCAAGTTCAATCTGTTCCCCAAGGTTTCCATTTGCCTGGAAGACAGTCCCAAGACTACCATGGCCTTTGGGGCCTTAGGTGATCAGGCCCTGCCAATCTCTCTGACCTCATTACTTACTCTTCTGCTCTTGCTCAGTTTCCCAAACATACTGGCTTCCTTGTTGTTAGTCTCATTCCCACCTTTGAGCCTTTGTTCCCTCTGCATGGATCACACATCCTGGGTTCATATGGTGACATCCTCTCCATTCAGGCCTTTGAATGTCTCCTCTTCACAGGTATCTCCCAGGACTATCTCTTTAGGAACCCCCAACACATACACCAATATTCTATTTCTGCCCAGTTTTTATTTCTTTAATGGCACTTGCCATAATCTTATATCATTTGTCTATTTGTCTACTTGTTTTTGTCTGTCTCTCCCAATAGAATATAAATTCCATGAAGGCAGAGACCATAACTGTATTTGTAAGGTGAATGAACCAACAAGTGAGTAAGTTAATGAGGGAATGAATTTTTAGACGCTTTGGCCTCTAATATCCAGTCAGTCTTTATCTCCTATACTAGTAATGAAGTAGGATGCCAGTTGTCATTTGAGCTGAATACATTTGTCTTTGATATTTTTCCTATAACATTTGAAAACTAACAAAACCTACTTTTTATTTTGTTTGAGGGTGAAAAAGGATATGGATATCAAAGTTCTTCAATACAGTAGTATTACCTAAGAGTTTCAAGAGAGCTTAGTACAGACAGTCCTGACAACAATGGTTTGACTTACGATTTTTGGACTTTGTGGTAATACCATACAACCATCTGGTTTCCACTTTCAGTACAGTATTCAATAAATTCCATGAGATAGTGAACACTATTATAATATAGGCTTTGTGTTAGATGATTTTGCTCAACAGTAGGCAAATGTAAGTGTTCTGAGCATGTTTAAAGTAGGCTACACTAAGCTGTGACGTTCATTAGGTTAGGTGTAATAACCTAACCTTACATTTTGACTTACAATATTTTCAATTTATGATGGGTTTATTGGGACATAACCCTAATCCCCTCGTCAGTCAAGGAGCATTTGTACAAGAGGAAACTTTGAGTAATACTCATAACTTTAGTTTTTTTAAAAATTTGATTACAGTGTTAAGGACACCTACACTTTTAATTAGACATAAACCCTTAAAAAATTGAAGGTACTTTAGTCTATTTCCCCTTCCTATTAAAAACAGAAAAAAATAAGAAAAAACAATGAAGGTACTTAGAATTTTGTAAACTGAGAGAATTATAATTGCTTGATCATTTGCAATGGCAAATTCACTTAAACAAAATAGAATTGTTTTCTTTGTATATAATACACATAATTTTTCATTTGAACTTATAACAGTGGTCCCCCCCTTATTTGCAGGGGATATATTCCAAGACCTCCAGTGGATGCCTCAATCTATAGATAGTACCAAACCTGATATATACTATGTTGTTTCCTATACATACATACCCATGATAAAGTTTAATCAATAAATTAGGCACATAAGATATTAACAACAATAATAAAATAGAACAATTATAACAATATACCAGCATCACTAATCTTGTGCTTTGGGGTTATTATTCAGTAAAATAAGAGTTCCATGAGCACTGTGATACCATGACTGGCGATATGATAACCAAGAGGGCTTCTAAGTGACTAACAGGCAGATAGTGTGTTCAGCATGGGCATGCTGAACACAGGGCGATTCACATCCTGAGCAGAATGGAGTGGGACAGCACAAGATTTCATCACGCTACTCAGAATGGCTCAAAGTTTAAAACTTATGAATTGTTTATTTCTGGAATTTTCCATTTCATATTTTTCAACCACGGTTGGCCAAGGTTGACCACAGGTAACTAAAACTAGAGAAAGTGAAACCACGGATAAGGGGAGACTACTGTGTCTACTAAAGTGATTTATTCTTAGAACTGTGTTCTTAATTATTCTGTGGTAATTATGAAGGTGCAAATTGAAAAGTAGCTATACGTCATATACTAATTTGGAAAGGATTAACAGAAACGAAGCAGAGCTTCCTCCAAAGTCCTTTTCTCTGGCGTTCAGCTCAGGACTTCTCCACTGAAGTATATGCTTTTGTGTTTTTTCCTTTCCCTGTCTTCCTGCGGGTTCTTGTGTCATTTAACTACATTGTGAGACATTTTCTGAGGGTTGCAAGTGTGACTTTACTACTGAACTAAATAAATCATCATTTAACTTTGATGAGAATTTCACATTCCCCTTCTCCATGGTCATCTTCTCTGGACCTTTCCCCAGGTGACCTGGAAAGCTATGATTTCTCAGCACATAGTATCAGCCTAAACGTGTACTTGACATTGTTTAATGACCTTCTGCTGTTCCCACTATCAGAAAAACCTATTAGAGTAGCTTACTATGAAATACACTTCTGAGCTAAACTCCCATATTTCCAAAAACAAATCTAAATTCCGTGGTGAGTAAAATATATCTATATTTGAGAGTTATTTATTTTCAATTGACATATAATTGTACATATTTATGGGGTACATAGTAGTGTTTCAAAACATACAATGTGTAGTTTTCTGATCAGTGTAATTACCATATCTGTCATCTCAAACATTTATCATTTTTTTGTGTTGGGAATATTCAATATCCTTTTTTCTGGCTATTTGAAACTGTACAATGTATTATTTTTAACTATAGTCATCCCACAGTGCTATAAAACACTAGAACTTGTTACTCCTATCTAGCTGTAATTTTGTATCCTTTAACAAATCTCTCCCTGTCGTCCCCTGCCCCCTACCCTTTCCAGCCTCTAGTAACCTTTACTCAGTTTTTTACTTCTGTGAGATCGACTTTTTTTTTTGCTTTCAATATGAGTGAAAACATGCCGTGTTTAACTTTCTGTTCCTGGCTTATTTTATTTAACATCATGTTCTCCAGTTCCATCCATGCTGCCACGAATGACAGGATTTCATTCTTTTTGTGGCTGAATAGCATTCCATTCAGTGCATATGTACCACATTTTCTTTATCCATTCATCCATTGATAGACACTTAGGTTGATTCCATATCTTGGCTATTGTGAATAGAGCTGCAATAAACATGGGGGGTGATGCAGATATCTCTTCAGTATGTTGATTTTCTTTCCTTTGGATACATGCCCAGTAGTGGGATTGCTGGATCATATGGCAATTCTATTTGTAGTTTTTTGAGGAACCTTCATACTCTTCTCTATAGTGGCAGTATGGCTCATATTCTGGCCGAAAGTGTGTCAGATTTCCCTTTTCTCTACATCCTCACCAGCATTTATTATTTTTTATCTGTGAGTTAATAGCCATCCTCACTAGGTTGAGACGGATCTCATTGTGGTTTTGATTTGCATTTCCCTGACGATTAGTGATTTTGAGCACTTTTTCATATATTTGTTGGTCATTTGTATGTCTTCTTTTGAGAAACGTCTGTTCAGGTCATTTGCCCATTTTTTAATCAGTTTGGGGTTTTTTTTGCTGTCAAGTTGTTTGAGTTCCTCGTATATTCTGGATATTAACCCCGTTGCATGAATAGTTTGCAAATATTTTCTCCCATTCTGTCAGTTTTCTATTTACTCTGTTGATTATTTCCTTTGCTGTGCAGAAGCTGTTTAGTTTGATATAATTCCATTTGTTTATTTTTGTTTTAATTGCCTGTGCTTTTGAGGTCTTATTCGTAAAACCTTTTCCCAGACCAGTGTCATGAAGCATTTCCCCCACGTTTTCCTCTAGTAGTTTTATCATTTTGGGTCTTACGTTTAGGTCTTTAATCCATTTTTGAGTTGATTTTTGTATAGGGTGAGAGGTGGGGATCTAGTTCCATTTTCTACATATGGATATCCAGTTTTCCTAGCACAATTTATTGAAGAAATTGTCCTTCCCCTCAATGAATGTTCTTGGTACCTTTGTCAAAACTAAGTTAGCAGTAGATACATGGATTATTTCTGGGTTCTCTATTCTGTGCTATTGGTCTATGTGTGAGAGTAATTTTTAATCGAACAGACTGTTTTTATGTTATACATTACAGACAAATCAGAAAAAAATGAAGGGAAAGAAAGGGAAAAGGGTGTTTTGATGTTGTTTGCATTGTTCTTTCTTCCTGTGTTTCCTGGTAGGGATTCCTTTTTTCCTCACTTTATCCTCCCTTTATAACCTGGGTAGATCTGGGTGTATAATTGTGAGAGCTGACGAGTATATCCAGATGAAAATGAGATCAGTAATTAAAGGGCTCTGTCAATGTATCATTATTATTTAAGTTCAACAGGTGCCTGGTCTGTGTAAGCTCTTGAGATCCTGCCTTTGCCAGGGTAGTTTTTTATATACAGTAGGTTGACCCTTTTATGGCTCAGCAGAAGCTTTCTTTTTCCTTCTTTTTTTTTTTTTTTGGTTTTTTAAGCTGTGTGGGTGAAAAACAGCATGAGGTTATAGAAAATGTATAGCAAAGGCAGTAGCAATGAGAAAGAATCCATAATGGATACACACACATTGCTGGAATATTTCTCAAATACTCTGGGGGGTGGGTGGTGAGGCTTCTTTGGCAGAGGCAAAGCTGAACATGTGCTTTTCCATGTGTGAACACTGTGATTTGAAAGGTCCTTTATGATTCACAAAAGCAGCTGCTTTTGAGCTGGTGTAGCCAAAGAGTTTTGGAAATTCACTTGAATAGGTGTATTGCAGACTCCTGACATCTGTTCTGGAGATTTGGTTGAGTGTTGGGAATTTGCTTATTCACAAGTAACATAGAATGAATTATTCTTAGTGCCAGTGTTGGATCCTTTGTTCATTTCTTTAGGGTTTGTGGATTCAAACTAGCAAGGAAAGACTTGAAATTTTGAATAGTCATTTGCTATGTTCCATATATACATACATAAATTGACAATGGTGGCTTTCTTCTTAATTTTGAAAACTGTAAGCGACAATTTTCCTTTACCTACTAAACCAACTTTGCTGAGTTTCCGTCAGACATATTTTGTCGTGTTGGAAGGTTTTCTTGCTAGATATCTGTAATCTTGTGCATTGTTTTTCATTTTTGCCCATAGTTTTACCTAACAAACTCTGGCTCTGTGTTTTTTGTACGTTTCCCATTTCTGAGGATTAGTTTTTGTCTGCTCTTTTTATCATTATCAGTAAGTTATTTTCACTTCTCTAAGAATTTCGAACTAAACGACTGCTAGAAGTATTGTTTTCTATCACTTTCAACAAAGGCCATTTATTGAAACAAGATAAGTAAGTAGGACATGATTCTTTCACTTTTTGCTAGTTTTCAGTTTATTAGATACTGACATAATGTAGCATTTTCACATGTTGCTTTAAAAAAAAAGGTGAAAGCTTTGTTTTTAATGGCGTATAACTATTGTTATGTTTCTAAATGACAGAGCAAAAAACAATTACCACAAAACAAGATTAATGTGGATATCTTGAACTGTAAATCATTTGAAATGTTTCATGGCTACATTTCGTGCTAAATATAAAAATAATTGTGTTTCCCATGTGTGAGCATCAAAAGCCCCAGTTGGAAAATCACTTGGTATAGCAAGTAGGTCACTATTGATGGTAGAACATGAGTCAGGAAATGTCGCAGCTAAGATTAGAGGCTTAAGCAATATGCCTCGCCATGCTCGCTGCATTGGTTGTCCAAAGAAGTGGAAGGACTCAACAGGGTTTAACTAACTTTAGCCCAATTGGAGATTATTAGCCAGGATAGCCTTTTAATCTGGTATTTCCATTTGTTTCTAGATAATTCACTGCTCCCGTTGGGCAAAATAATTGAGCGGCTTGGGTTTGCACATTGGCAGACCTCTGAATGCCAATTAAAATGGCAGCTTTACATTCTAAAAGTATACGTGGGAAGCAGTAGTCAACTGGTATACCCGTAGATTTACCTGGTGTTTGACATTATTAACAAGGAATAACCAACCAGTTAAAAATGAATTCTCTTAAAATCTCATTTGTCTTCATATTTGAAGGTGTGGTTGTATTGAAGTGGGGGGAAGTGTACTTTTAGAAAATCCAATTACCTTTTCCTTTACTTTTTGGGCAACATGAGGAAGATTTATTATTTATATGCAGGAATTTTCTCCACAGAAGATACCTAAATTTTACAAACACATTATATTGCATATTGCTATTAATAATTTTTAAGCAAGAGGCTAGGAAAAAAAGCAGTACTCTCTTGCCTCTGCCCCAGTGAGAGATAATACCTCATTTTTGGGGCCCAGACCAAGATGGAGCCTTGGATTCTGAGCATAGCCATCCCCTCATGCTAGATTAAGCAGCTGAACACATGCCCAGAGAGCCTGCGGTTATTTGGATGAGTAGATAGAGGCATGCTGAGATGATTGAATTTGGATCTGTCATTAGAGTCTTGTTCATTCACTTCTAGCACTGAGTCCTTCACAGAAGTGCCTTGGCTGAGGATTCAGTGTATTCCGAATGGGTGGTTTCTTTGCCGAAATCTCAGAGGCCTTCCTGGGCTCACATTTTTGAAGGTTGCTAATGCAGAGGAAAACACTCAACTTTGCACTAGGATTATTTCATGCAGGTTATAACTTTTAAGCGAGAAAGTGTGTGGTGTGAAGGCTCAGTGGAAGAAAGTATTTTTTAAAATTTATTTTTTTTTTAGTGTAAAATACAACATAAAATTCACCATCTTAACCATTTTTAAGTGTACGGTTCAGTGGTATTAAATACATTCATAATGTACAACCATCACCACCATCCATCTCCATAACTCTTTTCATCTGGTAAAACCGAAACTCTGTATCCATTAAACAGTAACTCCCTGTGCACCCTACCCCCAAGCCCTGGCCACCGTCATTCTCCTTTCTGTCTCCATGATTTTGACTTCTCTACCTCGTATGAGTGGAATCATACAATGTTTGTCTTTTGTGGTTGCCTTATTTCACTTAGCATAATGTCCTCAAGGTTCATCCTTGTTGCATGTTTCATAATTCCCTTCCTTTTTAAGGCCGAGTAATACTCCTTAATGGAAAAAATATTTGGACAGTGTTTTTAGTCTTTATTCCCTCTCCAGCTTAAACACAAAAACTAGCTTTTCATACCTGATCCAGGCATGTTGGGAAGAGGGCTGGGAGCGCATCTCTCACACACGTCCCTCCAGAATGAAGATTCTGGCCGTATGGGCAGTAAGAGGTCTGCTGGCTTCTGACGGGAGGAAGCACGAGAGGTGTGACAGTTGATGCGACAGTGGGGCCTGGGTGCGCCACTGTGTGCCCGGTTCTCAGCCATTGCGAAGCGAGCCGGCTGTGAGCTATGGAGCTCCCTCATTTTCTGGGCCTGTCAGGGACTGCGTGTTGACGGAGGTTGGTGGAAACGTCCTGGACAATACCTAGGGATGTGCGAAATACACTTTTGCTTTGAAATGAAAGTTTAGATTTTGGTTCCCCTTTCTAGTTCCGTAAATGTATGAATAACTGATAAATATTTAAATCTTTACGGGTCTGTGGAACCCCTTGCCACCATATGAAATTGGTTACCTAATTTTAGCGACTGCTATGAGATTTCTCTTTGGAGTCCATGTAAATGACCAGATGGCCACGCCTCCCGCTCTGCTTTGACCCCGTCGGAACCTGGAGCCCTGGTCCCCGCTCTGTCTCTGACTGGAGGTAGATGTAGAAAGTCACCAGGAGTCTCCAGGTTCCTTTCTGGGCCATATGTTCCTCTTCTGAGAAAGGAACAGAAATCTGGATCATTTCTAAAGACTCGTTCTGATGTTAATGCTGTAGTGATTCTATTCGTCTTTCAAGGTCGTGTGTTTATTTTTCCTTTGCGTATGTGGAAAGATGTAAAATTGGTATCTGGTCGGTAACTTCTGTTGTAAGAGCAACATTCACCAGGTTACTAGCTGGCTGCTTAAGTTGCAATTTTGGCTATTTCTTTTACCTGTGTTATATGGAAGAGGTACGTGTGTCTGATCACAAATTCTAAGCAAAAGTAAGCAGTCGGTTTCATACTTTAATGCAAAAAGAAGCAAGATTTGGGGACGGGGACAGAGTGCTGGTTGGTTGGGGTTGGCAGGATGTGGAGAGTCTAGTTTCATTAGCAAATAAAGAGGAGGAATCCTGTATGCAAACAAACATGTAACAGGAACCCCGTCAGGATTCACATGATTAACTCTGTCCCTTCCTCTGGGAGATACAACACCAGTGCTTATGCACCTGTGTGTAAAAGAAGCAGCACAAAAAAATGTCATTTGTTAAGAGCCATCTTTTTGCTTTCTAAAAGGCCTAATGGAAAGGGTAGTATTATTTCAAATGAGATACAAATAACCCTTTATTGTCTTTAGTCTCTCTGATGGTAGATAATATTGGTGCAATGTCTAAAATACAGAAAACAAGCTAGATTGGGTTACATTTCTTGTTTTTCTTTTTGCCAACAAAACTTTTTTCTAAAGAAAGAAATACTGAATGGCATCTCTATTCTGTACACCTCCCTTACCTCAAAAACAGAGAGATTGTTATCAACTTAATTTCTTAAGGGTACATTATCCTTAGCTTTTGGCAAGAACTCTATGGTTATGAGAATGGTTAATCCCTGAAAGGAATCGGAGGCTTTGGAATCTCAGAGAGTTCTCTAAGAACAGGAGAGAAGCTAGGTTCCATGGAGGAAATTTGGACAGATTCTGAAGATTGTCTTTTGGTCCTGTCTTCCTTTATTTTAAAACCTACCTATGTTAGTGTAAGTTAGTACCGTAAGAGATTTTGCTTATGGGTAACCAGGTTCTGCTGCTATAGAGATAATGTCTCCTAAATGTTTATGACTGTCCTTTCAGACTCTTGAAATAGGCCTCGGTCACTGGACTGGACAGGTTGTCTGGCCAGCTGCCTGGAGTGTGACTGGGTCACCACTGCCTGTGATGGTCCACGCTGGACTTCCTGAGCTCCTGCTCCCAGGGGTGGCATGTGTAGAAAACCATGTTCAAAGCAAATAATCCAGGTGATAGAGGCTCTAACTTTAGAAAACTTTTACTTTCCACATAATAGAATATAGTTTGTTTCTTCTTCCCACACAAAATAGAGCTGTCCAGAAGAACAACCATGAAAGTACATGACCCCCTCACATCCCTCCCACTCACAGCTGTTAAGGCTTCCATTTGCATGTGCTGAGTAATTTTGCTTTGACACAGAGACTCACTGATGTTACCCAGTCTTCTTTCCAACTCTGACTGGATTTACCCACTCTCTTCTAAGTGACCACAGGAGAAAACTCAACCCAGTAGCTTCCTTTGATTCCTCGCTTGGTGGACTTTTGGATGGAGGGCTCCTCTGGAGCCACTAGGGAGGAGACATGAGTTTGGGGATTATCCAAGAATTCTTTGAGCAGTCAAACAATGAGAGCCAATGTCCTTCTTGCATGACATCCATTAATTTTTCATTTTTAAGTTGGAAATGGAACTAGGGATTACTTAGACCAGGGTTTCCAGAGCTGGGTTTGCAAGATAAACCATTGGGGGTATGGGAAGAAATTACTAGAACTTCAATTCATTTTTTATATTAAAAAAATAAGAAAAATTAACTTTTACTACTAAATAATACATGAATTGACATTTGCACCCTCCCTTTTTCCTTTAGTTCAGAAAGCAGTGTGTTAAGATACACGAGGTGTTCTGAAGGAGGAATCGGTTTCTCTCAAAATGCACGGCTTGACAAGTTGTTCCTTCACTTGTCTGCAGCACGTTGCTCTGTATTTATGTGTCCAGTTACGTTAATTTGCAGAATATTAATTAGTTTCAATTATACTAGCCCTCAACAAAAAGCAAGCCAAGTAGCTTAAAAAGAATTCTGACAAAAATAGAAATAAAAACAAAAAAGTATGATTGAAGATACCACTGTGCGAGCAAGCACAAATGAACAGAATGAAGATGGAGGGGTTGACCGTTTATTCTAAAATAAGCTCTTTGTTAGTCAAGTTATATGTTAAAAACAGTAACAGTCCAATCAGAACTTAAAAGTTAGCCCTAATCTCAAAATTGTCAAGATGACTAATCGAAATACAGATTTACATCTATTGTTATTAAGAATAAACATATTGAAATGAAGTGTATACTTGGCTTTGAGAAATTTCCTAATGATAATATGAAGGTACCATAATTAAAAGAACATGGAAAATAACGTCTATAATTTTTCATCAGTGTTTATATTCACCTGAGAAGTTTATAAACTCTTGCTAAACTAAATATGTGTTTTGGAACCTATTTTGAAGATTTTTATTTGTATGCAAAAGTTTAAAAGCCACATATCTTTAGGAAACACTTGTTCTTCCTAATACAGGACAAGATATGATAATATGTTGGAAACAATATCTAAAAATGAATTTCTTTGTCAGAACATGTTGTTGAAGGAAATTGTAAAAAATGTAGCCAAAATCTTGAAGAAACAAGTACTGTATTAGAACAAATCATGGAGGCAGAAGGCTTGTTTTACATTTGGAAGATGTTAAATCTAACCTATCATGCTTGTTAGTTTCTGTTTCACTGATGAATTATGTTAATTGCTTCTTTTTGGGGGAGCCAACACTGGAGGAGATTTGCTCACAATCTTCATGAAAATGTTTTATGAAAAAAAAAGAACTGAGTAGTTTCCTCTTAAGAAGCAGCTGTTTTGTAGAGGAAGATTCCAGGGTAAAGTTACAAAAGATAAATTCGTTCACTCCTAGTGCAGCCAAGATGCTGACACCAGAGGCACACAAGATGCCGCAGGATGCTACTGATGTAGTTAATTTTATAAAAACAAGCCTTTACTGCACTGTGTGGTAGAAGCCATACAATGCTGTGTATTAAATTGAGGAGGACGCATAAAAATCTTTTCTACCTCACAGAGGTTTGCTGGTTATCTTGTTGAAAAATACTTAGAGTTGTCAAACTTGCAGATGTCATATTCATTTTTATTTTTATAAAAAGGAAAGTGTTCTACATTCTAGTAATCATTTCTGTGATAATAAGCAAGTTCAATAATATGCTACCTAGCAGTCATTTAAAAAAAAAAAAACTAAACACAATGAATTATCCAAAATAAAGGTATCATTTTAAGAATAAGAATATAACCAAACTATTTGAGAGAAGATTGGGAAAAACCGTGTTTGGAAATGTTTACATTGTGTGTGATTTTATTGCTTAAAACTATGGCGGACATTAAAACCAAGCTATGTAAAATAAATTGCACGTAGAGCTAGACCTCCAAATTAACATACCACAAATAATTAAAACTAGATTTTCAAACATAATGAAGCACATTGGGTCACATTGTTCTGGATAAAAATAATGATTATTTAGTAAGACAAAAAAGATTTGTATCATTAGATGTAGTTAAAGGAAATAAATATCTTATTGTTTATTAGATATTTACTTCATACTTTTGTAATTTTGACATTTGTTTTATGAGTACCTAAAAGAGTACATTTATGCATATCTAATACGTGAACATGATATGCTCGTGCTTAGAAGATTTTTAGTGCTGGGTTCATGATCTAATAGTTTTGGAAATTACTGCCCAAGGCTAAATGGGGCAGGGAATAGTTGCATACCCCTTTGATATAATAAGAGATATGCCCCCTCTTCTCAGAAAAATGACACACACACTCTGCCAAATAAAGTTTTGCCCAAAATTTCAGGGCAATCACATATCCATTGATGGCTCTTGTCAGGGACTCCAGTTAAACCCCTGAGATGAGGACACAAATGCCCTAAGAAGTTGTGCAACTTACCCAGGGTCACACGGTAACATAATCTGATCTTTCAATCAAGACTTCGTGAGTGGCCGGGCATGGTGGCTCACGCCTGTAGTCCTAGCACTCTGGGAGGCCGAGGTGAGAGGATCACTTGAGGTCAGGAGTTCCAGACCAGTTTGAGCAACAGCGAGACCCTGTCTCTACTAAAAATAGAAAAAAATTAGCCGGCTGTGGTGGCAGGCACCTGTAGTCCCAGCTACTCGGGAGGCTGAGGCAGGAGGATCGCTTGAGCCCAGGAGTTTGAGGTTGCTGTGAGCTAGGCTGAAGCCACGGCACTCTAACCCGGGCAACAGAGTGAGACTGTGTCTCAAAAAAATAAGTAAATAAAATAAAAATAAAAAATGAAGACTCCGTGAGCATGTATGTTATTCCAGGCTTTGGTCTGGTTACTGAGGATGATACATGGGGATGGAACCCTTTCT
>CAUYSK010022817.1:0-18909 GCA_963575035.1 Avahi laniger
ACTTTAGGACATAAAGCAAAAAGGAACTGAAAACTAATGATTTTGTGAGAATGGGCACAAAGAAGGAAATGTCCAAAGCACCATATCTGAAAGTTGCTATCAAGACTGAGAGCAAAGAAGAGGTAGACTTAAAAGGTAGAACCAGGCACGTTTTCCTGAGACATCAGTGCACTAGGAAGGAGCCTTTTTTTTTTTTTTTATTTCAGCATAATATGAGGGTACAGATGTTTAGGTTACGTGTGTTGCCCTTGCCCCCCCTCCCCCCCTGAGTCCAGGTTTCAAATATGTCCATCCCATTGCGTGGTGCACATTGCACTCTTTGTGTACACATATACCCGTCCCCTCCTCCCTCCTCCCCCCTCCCCCTGCCCAATACCTAATAGATGCAATTCTTATATATGCACTTATGTGTTGATCCGTTACTACCAATTTGATGGTGAGTACATGTGGTGCTTATTTTTCCATTCTTGGGATACCTCACTTAGTAGAATGTGTTCCAGCCCTTTCCAGGAGTATATAAGAGGTGCTATGTCACCATTGTTTCTTAAAGCTGAATAGTACTCCGAGAAATTTGATTTTAAAAATAATTGCAAACTTTTTGATCCTTGAGGGTGTCTAACACATGCATTTTGTTAAATTATGTTAAATTTCACTTGTAGATGCCTCTGTACCTTGAGTTTGTAAGTAATAAACTGAAACCTAACTTAATACATAAATTAACTGAAGGCCTGAGTATTCTTAGCCAATAACAGCCAAACTCAGCCAATCACAAGCTGCCAACTGATCAGACCATGTTCAAATAAGGCAAATACTGAGCTATAATCAATCAAGCTGTTTCTGTTTTCTGTCCATAAATGCTACCCACCCATGTTGTGGAATGAAGCTTTCCAAATCTCTGCTGATTGTGAGGACTTCCCTATTCCTGAATGGTTCTTTGCTCAATTAAACTCTGCTAAATTTAATTTGCCTTAAGGGATTTCTTTCAAAGACTTTTATAAGAAAATAACTGAAAGAAAAACAACTGCAGCAACCTCCTAAAATTCACTCTTAATCATCAAACAGTGCCCTAGGTGTCATTTACCTTTGCTCTAAAATGATCATATCTTGGCAAATCGGGTGTACTTTAAGAATTCCGTGGGAGTCCTCCACCAACACAATTGTTCTTCTTCCTTTTCTCCCTTGCATCACCTTTGAGTGTTTGACACTGTTGTTAATGCATAGCATAGAAACATATTGGGCTTCTGTTGATATTTTTTCTATTGCAACAACTTTTAAAGGCTTCCATCATTGTTAGCTTAGAAGGGAGTTTTACAACATGTCAAATGCAAATTTTTTCTTTTAATATTCTAATAAAAATGTCTTTGAGAATTAGCTCTTCTGAGGCGATATAATTTACACCTGTACAAAATGCATTTTGCTCTAAATGAAGGTACATAAATTATTTGTGCCATATGTCCCATTTTTTAGAGTAAGTTGTTTGTAGTATTTCTCCCTTGCTTTATTATCACTTAACACAATAATTCGAAAAAGCATTTACTGAATGCTTAGTTTGTGCTAAATCCTGAGGCAAATAATGGCAATATAATCACGAAAAAGAAACAAAGAAAAAAATACAGGGTCTGCCTTCCAGTAACTCAGTTTACTGAGAAAGAATGTTTTGGCCAGCCACCAATTATAAAACAAGATGGAAATAAAGAGGTGCTAAATGGTTGAATAAACAACATGCTGTGGCCATGCAAAAGAAGTGATTACATTTGACTGAGAGTGGAGATTGGAAAAGGTTTCTTGTTGGTAAATGGCATTGGAGCTGGAATTCAAAGATTGGAATGGTGAGGATGGCGTTAAGATCAATGGCACAACATTTTGTAAAATTAAAAAATGAAACAGAATACTTAGCAGACCTTCAATCAGCAGTAATAGTTATCATTTCCCAAGCTCACATAAGTTGTTAGTGGCAGAGTTAGAAACCATATTCCCTGGTTACGTGATAGTTCCCTTTGTACAACATTTTTCTCTCCTCAAGGAAAGTATGTCTGTCAGGTTTTAGTCTGAAACTGTCGATTTTTGGCACGCTGATGGCCAAAGAATGACCAGATGCACCAAAGTTAGGCAAGCATGAAAATGAGGTTTATTGAGGAGAGAAAGGATTATAGGGCAAGAACGAGACATACTAAAACAGAGCATGGTACATATGCCACAGATGACAACTGGACCCATTGTCTCAGCAGGGCAAGCAAAAAGAAGGGCAAAGACAGGTTGGCTCTGGTCTGCATCCTATTTTAAAGTGCCCAGATAGGGACCTCCCTTCTGGTTCAGAGCTCACCATGGAACCCCTTTGATTGGACAGTTGGGAGTCACATGACCTGAGCCTTAACTATGCATGTGGGTTCTAGGTCACTTTCCAGACTTTATAGTACCCATGCTACTTGGCCCATGGGCTAGAGAGTCCTTTGCATTCTTTTGAAGCTGGTGAGCCAAGTTCTGATTGATGGATTCATAAGGTATTCCCTTCTCTCCCAGGTATGGAGAATTTGGGTAGGGCGGGACCAAGATCTGGGCAACAGCACCCACTGTTGTCCCTAGGAGACCTGGAGTCCCTCACTATCTACCTAACATGTCCTGATTAACAGAGTTGTCTCAGTATCTGCCAGAGAAGTCTTAAATTGAACTAGACCAATTTTAGATTGAATTGGATCATCTTGAGAACTCCATTTTGGGAAACATGTACAGAAGAGAAACAGATTAAATATCAAAAATCATTCTCGATTGTCAGGTATTGAAAGGTTATTTGAATGCAAAATTCATAAAATTACCAGATAATCTTTTGGGACTATTAAAACACACACACACACACACACACACACACACTTTGTGTCCCTTATGTAGGAGCATAAAGGGGGTGACTGCTGCCTTCCCCATTGTAAGGGTTTCAGCTAATGCCCCTGTAACAAAAACAGTTTAACAAGAGAAAAGTGTGACATATTTATTTGATCATAGTTTTAGGTGACATGGCAACATTCAGACGAAGACCCAAAGATACAGAGAAAACTATCCATTTTTATGTTGGGTTCAGTGAAGAATGAACAGCCATGTAGAACTGTGATTGGACAAAAATAATATGATCTAATGTTAATAGACTGAGAAGGGAAACTTAGCAAGGCCTTTCTGTTCCGATTCTTCTTGGCCTCTCTGTGTAGCATTGCTTCTTCCCAGATATGAGGCAAGACCCTTTCTGGAATGGGGGTCTTATGACCTACTATCAAACAAGGTAGGTCAGAGAATTTCTTTATGATCAGCTCTTACAAAGAAAGGAGGGGGACAGTTGGAATAATATTTTAACTTTTATGGCTGGCTTTAGGGAAAAGGCTTTCTATGGCCCACCTTGGGGAAGTGGGATTCTAGTCTCTATGGCTAGCCTTGGGGAAGAATGAAGGGTGAGAGACAGAAGGGCAGAAGGGCAGAGAGAAACTTTGCTTCTGAGGCTGCTTCTGAGGCCTTCACTTTAGGATACCTTTTTATTTTCTGAGCCCCAACACTTAAAATCCTTTGATTCTGAACTTTTTATCATGGAAAAACATAAAAAGTTTCAGAGATAAAGAGGTCAAAGTAGGTGAACTTTCAAACGGCCTGTTTACTTGAATTTTTAAAAAATATAATCCTTAGAGGAAATTTTGTAACAGATTAAGGAAATACCCCCAGTTAATCTATACTGTGAATGTAATTTGAGGGTACTTCAGTTTAATAATGAACAGATAAGGTATACATTCTGAGCATTAGCAAGTTTGAGAGTGATTGTGTATCATTGTCATGTCATTCACACACACTGACCCACAAAGAATATCAATTTGCCTTTAAGGAGTTCACTTATAACTCCTACATCTGAATTTTACTCTTTGGCTTTCCCCCAGCTATCCTCTACCTATTTTATTTCATTGCCAATTGAAACACTTGTTCCCCACACTGATCCTATGAGATATGCTAGTTTTAACTCCTTTCTGGATTTTTTTTCTGGAATTTCTTAGTGTGTCAAGATCTATTAACTTGATGCAAATTTCAATAAATTCCAGTCATTTATATTCACCCAACTTTATTTTCTGTTCAGAAATATATTTTTCAACATAATGTGACAATGTTCCTGGTTATGTCTAATTTTCCTAAAGCCTTTAGGTTTCCTGGCATATGTTATTATTTTTTTTAATGTTCAACAAACAAATTTGTGTCTTTTGTTCATTCAAATAAAATCCCCTTTGTGATTAGTCTGTTTTACCACCCAAACTTTAATAGTATTCCTGTGGCCCTTTAAAAAATGAAATCTATAATTAAAACTGTTATATTTCTGAGTTTCTGTTTTCTTTGGAGAGAGAAACTGGATTTGTTAAGTTTGTGGGAATTTAATGATTTGGCCCATGAGAGAGCTGCGTTTGTTTCTGTACTTTCATAGACACTATGATGTAGAAACTATAAAGATACAGTAGATTACAGAAAAATTCTACAAACCATTATAATTTAGAAAACTAAAGAAGCATATCATTTAACAATAAATATGAGTAATTGTCCTATCAAAAGTGAAAAATAGATGTACATACTTTATCAAAAAGACTGTGTTTCTGAAAGTGAAACATGCATTTAATAAGCAGTTATAGTAAGAAAATTAAGATTATAGTACAATAAAATGAAATATAAATTGATTGAAAACCAACAGGAGAAACTGTGTTACACCTGCTCCTGAAAGATCATCAATTCGTTTACTCTCGCATTCTTGTATTCAGTGTTTAAGGGACGGTGGTCTTACCAAAACAAAAACTGTAAGGGTAGAAAATCTAGTAGGTTCTCACAGTGCAAGTGGAGAAATATTTCTCATGCAGAAATTAAGATATAAAAGTAAAAACAGTTTATTTTACCCTTTTTTTTTATTTCAGCATAATATGAAGGTACAGATGTTTAGGTTACGTGCGTTGCCCCTGCCCCCCCTCCCCCCTTCAATCCAGGTTTCAAACATGTCCATCCCATTGCGTGGTGCACATTGCACTCTTTGTGTACACACACACCCGTCCTCTCCTCCCTCCTCCCCCCCCTGCCCAATATCCAATAGATGCAATTCTTATATATGCACTTATGTGTTGATCCGTTAATACCAATTTGATGGTGAGTACATGTGGTGCTTATTTTTCCATTCTTGGGATACCTCGCTTAGTAGAATGCGTTCCAGCCCTTTCCAGGAGTATATAGGAGGTGCTATGTCACCATTGTTTCTTAAAGCTGAATAGTACTCCATGGTATACATATACCACAGGCCCAGGTTTCCATCAGCCATTGAAAAGGAGGAGGCTGTGTGAGATTACCTGTGGTTTACTGGGGAGACGGTGTGATAAGGGGGCCTTGCCTTCCTGCTGGTTTTGTGTGCTACAGTGTGAATTTAGCAAGGCTTGAACCAGTTGTGCATAGAAGACAGCACGTTTCAGGCTATGGTGCTATAGACCTTTAGTACTACCCCTGTAGGTTTCTATTTTCATAGCTATTGAGATGGTATATCTATCTAGTCAAGGACTGTGTAGACCTTGACATCATGTGAGTACTTCTCTGCTAAAACAAACACAATCTAGGACAAATCTCAAGACATATGTATTTGGGAACAGTACTTCCCCTTCTCTACAGCTACGTGTATTCCCTGCATGCAGCAACAATTCACATCAGCTTGTGGTTGTGCCTGAAATGAGAGTGTTTGCAAGTTGAGCTTGTAAGACTTAACTTGCATACACTCCTGTTTTCAATCTTAATGTTTATTGCTACCATTATACAAATTAAATAACAAAGGCAAGGAAAGCTAAATAATTTGCTCAAGGTTACACTACTTGTCAATAGTTAAATAAAGTATTATGTGGCCATTTTTGTAAAATTGTTTTTAATTTTGTCTATGGTTGGATAATGAGTGGTATATTTTTTCATGGAAAAAATATAACAAAAGATTTGTGCTAATATCCTGATAAATTGCAAAATGTACTTTTATCTATTTTTGTTATTCCCTCTTCTATCTGTAATCTCTAGTCTATGTGTGTTGTTATCAAGTTTAGCTCAATAGATATCACCATAAAAAAGCCAAGGTCATCACTTCTCCATGCCTATCCCACCTTGACCTTCTTTCTATATCTCTTTCAGCATCTTTCCATCATTTAGTCTCTGACACTGGTTATTACATAGGATATCAGGTTTATACAAGTGGATTTTTCATGAAAAAGAAGAAAAAAGAAAAATCATAAATTTTCAAGGCCTGCCAGTCAGAAAATATAATGTGTTATATTTATTTGGAGAAGCAGAAGAAATGGTTATGAGGGACAATTTTGGGGGTTTTTGGAGTCCAGGGAAGGAATTAAATTGAGAAGTACTTCCTGGGCATATACTGATTCAAGCAAAGCTTAAACTAATTCATCCTAAAGTGAAAATAAACTTAATTCTCTCAAGCATAACGTTATTTTAAGAGATTGCTATGGTTAACATATTACTAATTAATGGAAGCCATACAATTGAGATTTTTAACAAATATCCTTGGTGGATTCTTTTTTATGCCACCAAGAATATCTCCCAGGCACACCAGAAAAGCAGGTGGTACTGTGGTATCAGAGAGAGAGGGAGAGAGGGAGGGAGGGACAGAGAGAAGAGTATGCTTTGAGTCAGAAAACCTGGAGTTTGAGACTCAGCAAATCACCTCATTGTATAGTTAGCAAGAGTTGAACTCTGTTGTTTCTGCCCATTGCTTTTTCAACTCTTTTCCTTTAATTAACCTCCTTTAGGGAATGAGAGATGGAATTAAAATTTTCCCCATGGAGAAAAAGTAATCTCAGATTAACAGGTAGTCCTGGTGACAGTAATAGACATTCTCAGGAATCCAGTCACAGCTATTGGGCTTACCTGGCGATTCCTCTCTTCACACCGCAGCTTGAGGCAGCCCCTCCTTCAGTACACTGTGGCTCAGTCACTTCTGACGCTGCTCAGAAAGGCAGTATTAATATCTACACCACAGCAGCTCGAGGGCATGAACACGGGTCCACTGAACCAGCAGCAGCTCCTGGCGCACCTTACTGCCTTTGCAGGCAGAAAACCCCGGGACACACCCCCTTCAAGAAGGAAAAAAGAAATGCTTTTCTGCTGACTCTCCCTGCCCCTTCGAGTCAATATCAGATTTGGTAAGGGGAAGAAGATCAGAGCCCAAGACTTACTGATTCTCCCGGCAGACATAGATGAGTGTCTGAAATCACAGAAGGGAAATGGGAGAAAAATAATCTAGGGGAACATGAAACACCTCTGTCCTAAATCAGTTTGCTACAAAGTGGCATTCCATTGAGCTCTACTGTCCAGCCTCTGGACGCCTTGGGTCATAGCCCATAAAGCTGAAGGAATGCAACATTCATGTGTAATTCCAATGAGACGAGGTGGGTCGTTCCAGTAGGGTAGGGGTAGATTTTATGTTTCCTTTCCAACTTCTTCACTCAAGGCTGAAGAATCCACTTGCTGCTTTCCCAGATAAAAGAACTTCAGACTTCTGGGTGGGGTAGTGTAGAATGGGCTCTGACAAAATGTATACTGAGAGTAAATGCTTTCAGTATGCTCTTTGTCCTTAGACAACCTCGAGCTAAACCTGATTAACCTCTTTAATAAAGATGTATTTCCTTTCAATTTGAAAACTATGAAGGGTAAAGTTTCATTAGGTGCTATATCTTTAGACTCATTGGCTCATAAATTACTTTTGGTCAAGGTAATCACAGATGCTAACCACCAGGTCTAAGTTAGCCAGATATCATTCTGTTATGGAATGATGAGGGGAACAGTAATATGCTAGTTCTCAGAAATGCCACCAAATAGAATGTAAAGGGCGTTTCTGAATTCCATTGATTTATTAATTTTCTTTTACTTCCTGTAAGCATTCCATATTCTACAAACAACTAGAGGTGGTTAAGAATGCAAATACACAAAATAAAATAGTATTTGAGTCAAAATAATGAAACATGAATTATAAAGCTCTACATAAACTACATGAACTGACCAAAGAGAAACTGTGAAAACTAGAGAGTCAATTAAGAAAAATAATGCAAATAGTAATCTACAAGATTATTATGTTTTATAAATTTGAAACTTAATTCTAGGGACAGAACTTCCCAACAGTTAAAGAAAAGGGGAAGCTGATCAGGTATGTTGCTTTCATCATCAGAAAAGAGGAAGGACACATCTTCCCATGACAGATTGAATGGTTTTGGAGAAGTGAATTCTAATAGAAATATCTTTTTTTTCAGAGTGAACAATATTCCCAATAACATTTGAGCCCAAAATTCATGTTGAAGACATTTGCGCCATGCTGGCCTGAACCAAGTATGATCCTCTTGTTTCCCACACTAGGTGGGCCACTTGATCCACATCATGACCAGGTCATGATTCACATTCATGATCGTGTCTGGATGTGGCCCAGTGGAAAAGCTGTCAAGAGAATGGAGCCTACCTGACAATTTTTCAGGGCAACCCCCAATTGTTCAAGGAATCAACCATTGTTCCTTTGTCCCCCACCAGCTTGGGTAAGAATAAAGCTGATTTCATAATTTTATTGAGGTAATTCTATTTTCTGCAGAGATTTGTTTCAGAATTCATGTAACTAAAGCCTAATTTTCCATTCAAAAGCTCATGGACTTTTAGAAATATATACTCTCACTCAGCTGATCCAATGCCTAACGCTTTAGGATTAGAGATGGCATCTTTTCAGTTCAGTGCTGCCCTTTTCCTACTCTCTTTGTTAGAATGTAAGTGCTGCAATAAGTCACTGACATCATAGTAGGAATGTGTTTATCAAATGGGACTAATAATCTGCCAATTACATGGGCAGGAAAGTGGCTGTGGAATGGAGATAGAGGGTTAGGAGGGGTAAGAAAGGAATAGAAGGGCAGATAAAGTAGTGCAGAGCTCAGTGTGGCTAGGGCTTGCAGCTGAGATGGAAGTTCTGTTACTCACCTTTGGCTCATTGTATCATTGAAGCCCAGAAATTTCCTAGGGGCCAGGATATGGCCCTCAGAACCAAAGGGAGCCCTGCAGTTTCATATTAGACCAAAAACATTTTCGCAGACACTAGAAAATTGGGCAACAAGTAGAAAACAACGATTTCTTGAGTGCACTGGGTTTGAGGAAAATCTGAATCCAAACAAATGAATGCATTTAACAGTCTTTTAATTTTATATTCAATAAAGGGACATCATAGTATGTCTAATATTTAAGTTGTTTCATAAATGAGGGTGTGTTTTTGAAACTGATGACTCACCAAGAAGTCAGTTACTTATCCCTTTTAGTTTCCTCCTAAGAATCTGTTAAACCACGCAATGCTAAATTCCTCAATACTTCCTGGTGAGTTTGTGGGGCTCCCATGTCCTTGCAAAGGACAGAGAGCAAAAGGAAGCAGCATTGGCACATACCACATTATGAGTCCAAGACGAAGCTACTTTCTGTGGTCAGAGCTCAGGAAGCCTTATTGCCCTTCTAGTCTGAGATGGAGTTTGTAGCTCCAAGTGCTACAAAATATATCACAGGCTAACCCGTGAAGCAGGAACCAGGGTCTCACCCAGGTATAGGAAGCCAGCTAAACAAATGTTTTTTGCTTCATCTGGTCTACTTTACATTCCACAAATGCAGAAGAACAGGAAGAAAGGCCTAGGACTGAGAAAGAGCTTCAAGCCTTTAACTTCATCTGTTTATTTGCATCGGTTTTGTGAATAGCTTGATGGCGTGTTTTCCCGGTAAAAGAGCAAAGTCACACGAATAAGCAGCAATGAACCTGAGTCCCAAGAGAAAGGAAATGGCAGACAGCATCATGTTACTGGAGCTAGTTATCCAAATTCATGTAATGTCAAAAAACTTTCCCTGAGTGACTACTGGGTGCAAAGCAATACATAGACAGATCAGCAGCAGGTGGACCAGGGTGAACCCACTTCGAGGAGAAGGGCCCCAGTGGCCATGTCTACCCACTGGAAGTGCTGGGCACCCTTTGAGCTTGGTTTCAGAAAAGCCTTACCCCAGGGGTTACAAACGCAAATGGCAGACTTGAATGACGTGGTGATTCCAGGTGGGGAAAGGCCCTGAACCTTTCAGGTGGCTTTCTTCCATACTTGCAAAATATTTAAAAGCAATAAAAAATATTTCAAGTATAATTTTAAAAAAAGCTGAAAGGAAGAATAAAGGGAAGAGTGGAATGTAAAATGTAAACTACAGTGAGAAGGTTTTCCTGACTAATATAGTAAGACAATCAAAACCGATAGGGGTTCTCAAGGCTCAGAACTAGGACTTAAAATGAGAGGTTAATGGGAAGTGATTGGACTATTTGAGGACAAGCCTCAGTGCAGGTGATTTGTGAGAAACTACTTGGTGGCGGGGAGGAGGGTGGCATTGAGATAACAATTTTATTGCTACTTAGCATTAAAATATAGGACATTCAAATAAACAAAGGGAGAATTTACAGAACTGTGAGAAATCTTTATTATACCCTATTAGAGACACATACAGCAATCTACCAACTTGGAAGCTGACCCGGACAGCCAGCGAGAGGAGGAAATGAACTATCAAGCACTTGGTATCAGCTAACATTTACTGAGCACTTCTTATGTGCCAACTGCTATTCTGAGCAGTTCTCATGTGCTGTCTCACTCCCGGCAGTCCTGGGAGGCAGTGACCATGATCATTCCTCTTCTGCAGATGAGAGAGTCAGGCACAGAGCAGTTGAAGGAATGATGAGCCAGGAAACCCACACAGCCTGACGTCCAAGTGTGTGCTGTTAACTGTTCTCCGCTGCTCCTTAAAGACAGATGAAAGATACAAATAGAAGCATCCAACCTTCGCTAAATAACCAAAGAAAAGGAAAAGGCAAACACAGGTACTAATGAGACAGAGCGTTCTTATCATCTGAACTTCCTCAATCAATTGGAGAGCCGCCAAAGTCCCATAGAAAATACACTTCCATTTCATTCAACAAGCAAGCTTCAAGTGTCACTAAATTCAAGGTTGTGGATACATTTGGCAGAGCCAGGCAGGACTCCATGCATGGCCTTTAGTTGGTTCAGAATGTACAGTATTTGAATGCCAGAGAAGATAACACTGAGAAGACAAAGCTATGAACTATAAAATAAATAAGCTTTTTTTTTTTTGCTCACTCTGCCTGTCTTTAAAATGAGAATTATACAGCAGCACCAAGCGGTCCACCTTGCCAAGCTCAGAAGAGCCTTCTGAGGTCACATGAAAGGCACAGCTGCAGGCACCAGAACACATCCCCCGCGATCACATAATACTCAGGAGCTCACATGGGGATCAGGGCAGCCTCAGTGGAGAAGTTCAACCTGCTACAGCTTATGGGAATCCTGCTTTTTATCACACAGATTCTAGAGTCCCAAACCCTACACAGTCAAACGTGTTTCTCCACCAGCCTAAAGCATCAGCTAGAAGTGACACAAACAAGGCTTCTGGAAAACATGAGGCTGCCAGATTAGAAGCTAAAACCCAACAGACTGTCACCCTCAGTGTGTTGAAGGGTGCATTCCCGTGGATGAGAAGCTGCCCTAGCACAAAATTAATCTGATTTCATCCCTGGGCACTTTTTTTCCGATGTTGTGGCTGTGTTCAACTTCCTCATGAAGACAAACATCTGAAGAAAATATGGCCTAAGATGAGAACATTCTTTTTCTCTTAAATATTGTTTCTTTTTAGCAAACCTCAAGTTGACCCCAGTGCTTCTGAATGTCCTCTAAGCAAAGGGAGACATCTAGTGGCCAGGATTCACAATGTGGAGGAGGCCACCTGTTTACAAAATCACTGTAGGGTACAATTCTTTCATTGCTATGAGGATGCCCCGAGGGACTTGAGGGGGAGGAGGTAGGGGCAACGGGAGTGGTTCAAACCAGGTAACCTCTGTGCACCTGAACTACCATGTCCACATCTGCAGGGCAGGGATTCTACCCTGAACAGAGTTCATTCATTCCTCCATTTAGTCATTCAACGAACATTTATATTAAATGTCTACTAGGAGCAAGACAATGCATTAGGCCCTGGGACTTCAAAATCTATGAATACTAACTTTAAGGATCTTATAGTTCAATGGAAAGGATAGCCTAGCAACAATGAGTTAAAATACATTGCGATAAGGGCTGACCACACTGTGCTGCAGAAGGCTTAAATGAACCTTTGAGGGTAAGAGGAAGACATGTCTAAACCACAGTTCTCAAACTGGCACTCTGTGGGCCCCATCTGGCCTACAGATGCATTTTGTTTGGATTATGCAGTGTTTTATAACTCTGAATTAGTTGCCAACATTTAAACTTCAGGGGATTTCACATGAAAATCCAGATTCAACTTCTTTTGGAAAATGGGAAGATCTGACAATACTGGTTCCATATTCTTGCAAGGGCATATTGAACTGGAGCTGAGTAGAAACTTCCTAATACTTTTCTCATAACAGCTAATAATTTGCATATTTCAATGAAATGTTGATAGATTTCACTTAAGCAGGGTGCAAAAGTCAAAATTATAAAAGTATTAATATATTCATTGAAAAATAAGTCTTCTACTACCCTTGTTCTACAGCCAACAAGGCCTCATCTACAAAGAAACCTGCTCTACCAGTTAGAGACTGTACAAATATGTATCTGTCTCTCACAGTTTACACCAAAGTTAATTTTATGAGGATTAAAAATTTAAACACAAAATATGAAACTATAAAGACAGTAGAAGAAAACAAAGAGTTGTTGCTGATATATTCTTTAAATAATTTTTTTGTTTAATAACAAAGACATTTCTAAAGTAAGACCAAAACCCAGATATCACAAAAAAAAAATATGGTATTTGACTACATAAAAAGAAGAAAAAATTTCTACATGACAAAAAAATACAATAATCAGCATCCAAATATAAATATGACCCAGGAAAGGATATTTTCAATTTGTATAATAAATGACTCTTTAATATGTAAATAGTTCTTTACAATCGATAAGAAAAAGACACAACCAGAGAGACAAATGGACAAAGGAATGTGAATAAACAAAAAGAAAGTGCACAGCTGTTTTTGCTGAAAAAAAAAAAGGATACGAATAGTTGTAAAATATATGCAAAGCAAAGAAACATCTTAAAAGTGAAAAATAAAACAATGATGAAATATTATTTTTCACTTCTCAGGTAGACAAAGATCAGAAGGGTTAATGACAATATGATTGCAGGTAGGAGGAAACAAGCAGCCTCATATGTAGCTAGTGGGAGTATAAATCAGTAAATCTGTATCAAATTTTAAAATTTACACATCCTTTGACCTAGTAATTCTATTTCTAGAAATATATCTGTAAAATGCTATCTGTACAAACATACTCAATGCAGAATTATTTGTAATATGTGAAGATTGGAAATAACCTAAAAAGTTCATCAATAGGTGTGGTGAATTATATTTGTTTAAAATATCTCATATATGCAAAACTTTTTTGTTTTAAGCAATTGAAATTTTGAGATTGTTACTACAGTGCAGATTAATACAGAGATTAGGACTAAAAGCAGGGCAAAAGGTGCCATAAGACAAATCTGATAATACATAGCATTTGCTTCTGGTCTGGTCAATGGGCAATAAAGAAATTTTTATTGCAAGCCAGATGGAGTGACCTGCCTAATTCAGTGAAACATTTGCAATAACCTAAATGACAGATATATGCTGAACTAGTTTGTGGATTCAGGCAAATAAGTTACAATCACTTTTAGTACAGCTGGTGGCTCTCTTGACAGTAAAATTCTCTTAAAAATCTAGTTGGTGTTTTATCTATTTCATTTCAATCAGCTCATTCCAATAGCTTTGCCTCAAATTCTTTTCCAGGCAGGTACTTTGAGTGTTACCAGGCTTCGGTGGCAGAGCTACACCTTTGGTCTTTTTCCCAGAGCAGTTTTGTTCAACAGAAAGGATTTACTCCCAAAATTAGTAGAAGAAAAGAAATAATAGAGATCAGAGCAGAAATAAATGAAATTGAAACAAAAAAAATACAAAAGAGCAATAAAACAAAAAGTTGTGTTTTTGAAAACATAAACAAAATAGATGAACCTTTAGTCAGACTAAGAAAAAAAAGAGAGAAGATACAAATAAAATCAGAGATGAAAAGGGGGACATTACCATCGATACGGCAGAAATTCAAAGAATTAGTAGAGACTACTATGAGCAATTATATGCCAGTATATTGGAAACCCTAGAAGAAATGGATAATTCCTAGACACATACAACCTAAATTAAATCAGGAAGAAAGTCAAAACCTGAATAAGCCAAAAGTAATAAGATAGCAGCAGTTATAAAAGTCTCCCATCAAAGAAAAGCCCAGGACTCAATGATTTCACTGCTAAATTCTACCAAGCATTCAAAGAAAATCTAATACCACCAATACTACTTAAAATATTCCAAAAAACCAAGGAGGAAGGGATACTCCCAAATTCATTCTGTGGGGCCTATATCACCTTCATACCAAAACCAGATGAAAACACAACAAAAAGAAAAAACTGTATGTCAATATCTCTTATCAACATTGATGAAAAGTCCTCAAGAAAATATTAGCAAACTGAATTCAACACATTAAAAAGATTATTCACCGTGATCAAGTGGGATTCATCCCAGAGATTCAAGATGGTTTGATATACGCAAATCAATCAATGTGAATCATCTTATCAATGGAACAAAGCACAAAAACCATATGATCATTTCAATTTTGATAAAAGTCAACATCCCTTCATGGTAAAAACTGTCAAAAAATGAAATGTAGAAGGAACTCATCTCTCAACACAATAAAAGCCATACATTATAAACCCACAGCTAGTAACATACTGAATGGGAAAACTGAAAGCCTTTCCTTTAAGGTATGGAGCAAGATCAGGATGCTCGCTTTCACCACTGTTACTCAACATAGAACTGGAAATTCTAGCTACAGCAATCAGACAAAAGAAAGAAATAAAGGGTACCCAAACTGGAAAAAAAGAAGTCAATATGATCCTATACCTACAGAAACCTAAAGACTCCAAAAAAATTATTAGAACTGATAAACAAATTCAGTAAAATTTCAAGATACAAAATCAGCATACAAAAATCAGTAGCATTTCTATGTGCTAAGAGTAAACAATCTGAAAAAGAAACCAAGAAAGTAATCTCATTTATAATAGCTATAAATAAAATGAAATACCTAGTAATAAACTTAACCAAAGAAGTGAAAGATCTCTATAATGAAAACTATAAAACATTGATGAAAGAAATTGAAGAGGACACAAAAAAAATGGAAAGATATTCCATGCTCATGGATTGGAAGAATGAATGTTGTTAAAATGTCTATATTACCGACAACAATCTGCAGATTCAATGCAATCTTTATCAAAATACATATGACATTCTTAACAGAAATAGAAAAAAAATCCTAAAAGTGTATATATAACCATAAAAGACTCAGAATAACCAAAGCCATCCTGAGCAAAAAGAACAAAACTGTTGGAATCACATTACCTGACTTCAGATTATACTACAAAGTTGTAGTAACCAAAACAGCATGATATTGGCATAAAAACAGTTATATAGACCAAGGGAACAGAACAGAGAACCCAGAAATAAATCCACACATCTATAGTGACCTTATGTTTGACAAAGATGTCAAGACCATACTGTGGAGAAAGGACAGACTCTTCCATAAATGGTGCTGGGAAAACTGTATATCCATATGCAGGAGAATGAAACTAGACCCTTATCTCTTGCCATACACAACAAATCAAATCAAAATGAATTAAAGACTTAAATCTAAGACCTGAAAATATGAAACTACTAAAAGAAAACCTTGGGGAAATTGCTCAGAACATTGATCTGTGCAATGATTTCTTGAATAATACTGCCAAAGCACAGGCAACCAAAGGAAAATTGGACAAATGGGATTACATCAAGCTAAAAAGCTTCTGTACAGCAAAGGAAACAATCAACAAAGGGAAGAGACAACCCACAGAATCAGAAAAAATATTTTCAAACTACCCCTCTGACAAGGAATTAATAACTAGAATGTATAAAGAGTTTCAACAACTCAATGTGAAAAAATCAAATAATTTGATTAAAAAATGGGCAAAAGATCTGAACAGACATTTCTTAAAGGAAGACATAGAAATAGCCAACAAGTTTATGAAAAAAATGTTCAACAGTTTTAGTCATCAGAGAAATGCAAATCAAAAATACAATTGATATCATCTCACTCCAGTTAAAATGGCTTTTATCAAAAAGACAGGCAATAACAAATGCTGGTGAGGATGTGGAGAAAGGGCAACTCTCATACACTGTTGATAGGGATGTAAATTAGTGTAACCACTATGGAGAACAGTATGGAAGTTCCTCAAAAAACTGAAAATAGAACTACCATATGACTGAGCAATCCCATTGCTGGGTACATATCCAAGGGAGGGGAATTCAGTATGTTGAAAAGATATCTGCATTCCCATGTTTATTGCAGCACTATTCACAATAGACAAGATTTGGAATCCACCTAAGTGTCCATCAACAGATGAATGGGTGAAAAAATTATGGTACATATATGCAATGAAATTGTATATTGCCACAAAAAAGAATGAAATCCTCCCATGTGCAATTAAAATGGATGGAACTGGAGAACATTATGTTAAGTGAAATAAGTCAAGCACAGAAAGACAAATTCCGCATTGTCTCACTCATGTGACAGCTAAATATTAAAAACAATTGCTGTCATAGTGACAGAGAATAGAATGATGGTTACCAGAGGCTGGAAAGAATAGCGGGGCTAGGGGGTGGGAGATTAGCAATAAAGTGGGAATAGTTAATGGGTACAAAAATATAGTTAGATAGAATGAACAATATTTGATAATGCAACAAAGTGACTATAATCAACAACAAATTAGGGTATACTTCAAAATAACTAAAAGAGTAGAATTGGAATGTCCCTAACACAAAGATATGATAAATGCCTGAGGTAATAGATACCCCAATTACTCTGATTTGATTAATTCACATTGTACGCCCATATCAAAACAGCACATGGCCAGGTGTGGTGGCTCACACCTGTAATCCTAGCACTTTGGAGGCCGAGAGGGAGGATTGCTTGAGGTCAGGATTTCGAAACCAGCCTCAACAAGAGCAAGACCCCATCTCTAACTAAAAAATAGAAAGAAATTAGCTAGGCAACTAAAAATAGAAATAATTAGCCAGGTGTGGTGGTACACACCTGTAGTGCCAGCTACTAGGGAGGCTGAGGCAGGAGGATCACTTGAGCCCAGGAATTTCAGGTTGCTGTGAGCTAGGCTGATGCCACAGCACTCAGGGCAACAGAGCAAGACTCTGTCTCAAAAAAAAAAAAAAAATCACACATACCCTATGAAAATATACTATTACGTACACATAATAATTAAAAATTTAAAAAGAAAATAAAATCATGACAATCATAATCCTGACAGATTAAAGTCCCAGATGTTGAAATCTTAAAAGCTGAATTCTAAGAAAGGGATTAATGTAATGTGTTTTTGGTTTATGCAGGATAGTTGCATCATGTGAGTTGCATGATGTTAGGGGAACTATTACCTTGCTTTATTTGCATTTGGCGGAAAAAAACTGGTCACACAATAAGGCAATGACAAAAATTTCAGTTTAAAAATGCATAATTTGTCTGCATTGGTATTCCTTCCGGCTGATGAAATTCCAGGAGCTTTTAATGAATTAAAGCCGCATTTGCCTGAAGAAGCTGGCGAAGTTACTGACTGGTTCAAAAATAATTATGTGCACAGCAGAATAAGAAGACAGACGATGGTGTTGCTGTTCTATCGCCAGTATTGTTTCCACCAAATCTGTGGTCCATATGTGAGTGCATGAAGAATAGATTTCCACATACCTAAAAGAATGTGGAAGCAAGGCACCGGAGATGGGAACATTTAATAGGGAGTACTCATGTCAGTGTGCATCAAATCAAAGAAGGACTTAAAAAAAAGCAGCACTCTGCAGAAAATACAGATGAATATATTCTCCCAGGGGAGTCATGCCCTTAAAGGAAAAAAATCAGCTATTCATCGAGATACAAGACTTCAAAATTATAGTTAATGACTGTGAAAGCTGGCCAGCTCTTGTGGGCTACCTCCATGCAATTGTCCATACTCTCTCCCTGTGATATACTTTTTCATATGGCAACTATTTTAGGATTTTTTTGGTGGGAGGAGATTCTTGGTTCTTTTCTTTTTAAATTTTTCCAACTCTTTTAAATTGTCAGCATTATGTTTTATAATTTGCTATGCTATGTATTTCATCTTTGCATTATTTCCAATGTTGGTAATATAAATTGTGTAAAGACTTTTAGAGAGTTCTAATCCGTTTTATGCAGATTTTACAAATTTGACTCCATGATCATTGACTTCCTGTGTAAGCTTTGTACATGTACGTAAAAATGTTGAAACTTCCTCAATAAATGAAGAGATATCCTTTGTGAACATCTGCATTTGCGAAAAATAAAATTTCTCAGGATCTTGGCACTGTAGGTGACTGCATATGTGGTGGTAGCCCACTGTGGTTTTTGATCGATCTCATCAAAAGATTTAAGTTGTCCATCAGGGTATTTCAGATGACCACAGTTATAAAGCTGGGTGCACATAATTACCAACATAGTGCTATGCATTTATATGTTTCGTTTTTTGACCTATTTCTTTATGAATACTGTGTGTATGTAATTATTATACCCATCCCATCAATTGTTAGTACACCTGAGTGTTTATGCTTGCAAAATATGTGTTATTACTGTCTATTTCATGGTGTGAAGTAGCCTATAAAGTGTTCTGTCATGTTTGTATATGTTTCTCAAATAAATATCCTCTTATTTTATTTTATATTATTTATTTTTTTGAGAC
>CAUYSK010022819.1:0-16617 GCA_963575035.1 Avahi laniger
TTTTAGTTGTCCAATTAATTTCTTTCTATTTTTAGTAGAGACGGGGTCTTGCTCTTGCTCAGGCTGGTTTCGAACTCCTGAGCTCAAACAATCCGCCCGCCTCGGCCTCCCAGAGAGCTAGGATTAGAGGCGTGAGCCACCGTGCCCGGCCTCCACTGAATTTTAAGTTGGAGTATTTCTCTGTTAGCTCAAACACCCGACATCTTAGTAAGCAATACCACTCCTGCAGTTTCAGGGGTTCTGAGAAGCAGCGAATCATTCAAAAATTCTGTTTTAAAACCCTGTCACTTGCTGTTTTAAAGTATGAGTTTTTGTGTGTGGTTCTGTTTCGTTTTGTTACATTCTGTTTTGTGTGTGGTTCTGTTTTGTTCAGTTACATTCTGACTTCAGTTTACCCATTTCTTTCTAATTTGTTCTGTGAGTACAGCCAATAAATAAAGGAGACAATTATTTAAATCTTATCCCAATTGCATAGTTCATTTTAACTATGTTTACACTAAAACTGATTAATGTGTATATTTAATTGAGTTAATAAAGAGTTCCATTTTATAGAGTTATTTCCAGTTACCTCTGTATACTATAGCTAGTAGATAAGGGAAGTTGAACATAAAAATAGAATTCCCTAAATCTTACCTACTTAAATGTGATATTTGGGTTAATAATAATTAAGCCATATTGACTCATCAGTGTGAGGAAGATTTCTCTCTATGTTTAAAGGCATAATTTTGTGGGAAGCCCTGCTGTTAGTGTCTGGGAACCACGCCTACGGGAAGGGGTCACAGGGTCAATCCCATTGTTGCGAGGTACCAGGGAGAAAATAAAGAACCTTCTGGGTGTGAACCTCATAATATAAAACTACGGGTGTCCCCAAAGACCAGAATTCTCTGCAGGGACTACGGGTTTGGTCCCTGAGACCTGAAAGCCAACCATCGCCCACCCATTCCTGGTGATTAGCACAGGACACGGAGAAACGTGGCGTGGCCTCCTCCGAGCTGTGGCTCTGCCCGGCTCCTTCACTGGAATATCCTCTTGTCTAAGTTGGGGAAATTGCAGACGGACGAAACTGTTGCTGAAAGAGTTTCAACTTCATCAACCTTAAATAAACCATCTATTTTCCAGGAACAAGGATATTTTGAAGCTGCCTTTTACATAATGAAATCACCCACATTTCAAATTCTTTTCTCAGAGCCCCAGAGCTGGAACATGAGTTTCCTGCAAAATTGGGACCTCTAACCCCTTCAACGCTGAAGTGTATCCCAGGTTGGGCTACTGATTATCTCCTTTTTATTTGAGCTAGTTTCACTCAAAGGACAAAACATCCAGGCCTTGAGCACTTGACCCTTCTGGAAATATTTAACATCTGAATTAAACCGACAGGCTTGGCCAGAAGTGCTCCTCGTATTTTAAGTCTGAGGCTATTTTCCCCCAACGTTTAATCACTAAAACATAAGTAGATAAAGACAGCTCTGATGAATTGTGTTCCCTGAACTAAATGCCATCAAGGAAATGCCTTATTTTCCCTTTTTCACAGCAAGTGTTATAACGTGTTCTACACCCTTTATTCTGGAAACAAACCAATTATTCTGGAAACAAACATTATTGTTCAGAACGAAGATCGGGGGCTATTAGTGTGATCCAACAGCTGTACGAGGGCTGGACCCTGAAGCAATGAGGCAGAGATGCAGGTGGAGGCGAGGAAGGCTGTTCTGATGGAGGATCAGAGATAATAAAATTATACAGCCATCTTTGTTTACTGCCCTTCCGGGATTAATGCCAAAAGGCCCATTCTACGACAACTGACTGCAAAAAGGAATAATGGGGCTCACTGGCCATTTCCAGAAGGCATGTCTAGACCACCTTTTTCCTAGTGAATCAGTCAACAATATTTATTAAGCACCTCCGTCATATAAAACATGCTCAAGGTGCTGTAGGCACACAGAGAAGAAAGAAAACATGGTGCCTTTCTTAAAAGCGATATGTATTCTTCTCACTGAGCTGAGTACTTATTTTCTGCGAAGTAACAGGCTGGACGTAAGGAAAACTAAAACCTCACCCTAAGCTGCAGAAGGCGTGTTCTGGAGTGCCTGTCCCACTCCCATCCTGCCTGTGGCTCTGATGGCCGTGTTTGGGCTGGGTGGCTTTGGCCAAAGCTGGACTCAGTAGGGCAAAACCTACAGCCCAGGTATAAAATTAACCCTTCTGATGTCTGGCACAAAGCGGTGGTGGTCTTTCTTGAAACACTGAGCCACCTGACTCAGAGTAGGCAGAGATGTGGTCAACACAGCAGCCATAAGGCTTGCAGAGGAGGCCGGACAGCAGGAGGAGACAGACACAGAGACCAGCAAGATCCTGTGCAGCCTGCATGACCACAACTGTGTGTGACCTTGAGGCCACTGAGAAATAGGGCAAGGCCTCAGAGGCTGACCTTGAGGATTTAGTTGTGAGGTTCTCCCTCAAAGTGGAGCTTTGAACAGAGAGTTGGGAGAGCCGGGCAAGGACCTCTGCACTGGGGGGTGCAGTGGCCTGTGTCTGGCCCACGCCTGAGAAAACTAAGGGCGAGAGCCCAGAGCCAAGGCACAGGGTCAGGGACTCAGAGAGGCAGCCACAGGCTGGAGCTTGTCTTGGGAACACTTTGCAAGAGGTCATACCACCAGAGGTCTCTGTGAGGCGAGCATTGCCCCTTCATGAGGGCTCTAGCCCCTAAAGGACCAGCAGACACATTTTCATGATAAAGAGATGGCTCTGGAAATAGGCCAGACCCAGAGAGCTAACAGCACCTCACAGTGGCATGAGTCAATGATGGGGACTGAACTGTGGTCCCAGAATTCATATGTTGAGGCCCTAAGCCCCAGTGTGATGGTATTTGGAGCTGGGGGCCTTTGTTACATAATTAGGTTTAGATGAGGTCATGAAGGCAGAGCCCTTGTGATAGGGCCGGTGCATTCATGAAAAGAAACACCAGAGAGTTTGCTCTGTCTGTTTCTACCACATGAGCATCCAGTGAGAAGGTGGCCGTCTGCAACCTGAGAAGAGAGTCCTCACCAGACCAGGCCATGCTGGTGCCTCGATCTGGGACTGCCCAGCCTCCAGAACTGTGAGAAATAAATGTCTGTTGTTTAAGCTGCCTAGGCCAAGGTATTCTGCAATGGCAGCCTGAGCCAACTAGGGTGAAAAGTAAAGTTGTTCTTACCTCTTTTTTCTTTCTCTCTCTCTAGGCTTTTGTCTTGAAGGGGACAGAAGCCAGAACTAGCAACTTGCAGGGAAGAGAAGCGGGCAAAGCAAGTAAGCTGACCCCAAGCCCTCCCGTGGGGCACACAGCCAGCCCTGGTGGGGAAGGGAGACACTTTAACTTCAGTCAGATTCAGAGTGCCGAGGGTCACCCAGGCCAGGATCTGCATTCCTGGTGGAGACAGTGTTTGCAGCAGAAGCTGCAGGACCCTCTGTTACCTCAGGGGAACCCGTGGAGTCATAGAGTCCAGCCACCATGGGAAAATCCCCAGTGAGTGTTCAAACCCTGGGGTACCCGGGCCCAGTCACAGCAGAGATAATTCCTGATCATGGTGTGGTAACCCCTAAAAAGGGGTTCAGGAGATAGAGGCAATGCCATCAGGAGGGAGGGGGCTGGGATGTAACAGTGGAGAACATTGCAAACTGCTTCCCAGCAGGTCAGCAGAAGGCACACAAAGATACAAAAGAGAATACTTCATTCTTCACATCACTGCGACCCCTCTACACAGGGGAAATGTCTAGAGGCAGAGTTCTTCCACCAAGATGAGCTCTCCAAATAGAGCTGGAAGGATACACTTGTGATAACAATTGCTGCAATACACAGAATGTTAACATGGTCCCTAAGTTTCCCTCTCCCTGGTATACACACACTTTCTCCCAGACATTCAATCCAACACTAACCTAGGTGCTGCCATGAAGGGATTTTTACAGATGTAATTAAGGTCCCAAATTAGTTCTCCTGAGGGAGCCCGACTTAATGAGCTGAGCCCTTAGAAGGGACTGGACTATTCTCAGCAAAAGAGACTCAAAGCATGAGAGGGACTCCATGCAGGGGGATTCTCCATGGTTGGTTTGAAGATTGGCGGGAGGGGTGTTAAGGGATGTGGGTGACCTCTAGGAACGGAGAGCAGTCCTGGCTGAAAACCAGCAAAGACACGGGGACCGAGCATAGAACTGATTCTTCCCGGGTGCAGGGGGAGGGCCTGGCCGACCCCCCGAGCAGAGATCCCCGTCATGCCATATCCAGACTTCTGACTTGCTGATAAGTAGGTCCTTTGAAGCCACTAAATATGTGACAATTTGTCACATAGCGATAGAAAATGAGTGCAATTGCTAACTCTCAGTGCCCTCTCCTTGCCAGGCAGTTACAAATTGAGCTAATTCAATTAATCCTTCGAGGTGCATGCTCTCATCATCCCCATGTGACCGGTGAGGACATCAAGGCATTGAGCACGGAGCCAGTTCTTACGCACAACTTCTAACATTTAGTCAGCGTGGAAATCCCAATAGGCTGCTGGCCACCCTCCACAGGGCCCTAGACCACTGAGGAGTGCCTGCCGCCCCCTCTGCCACCAGCACTCCAGGCTCACCTCCTGCACAGCTGGCAGGGAGGCAGCGCGATGGGTCCTCTATTAGTCTGCTAGGGTGGCCATAGAGCACAGTACCATGGACAAGAGAACTTTATTTTCTCACAGTCCTGGAGGCTGGAAGTCCCCAAATCAGTGTCAGCAGGGTTGGTTTCCTCAGGGGCCTCTCTCCTTGGCTTGCGGATGGCCATCATCTCCCTGTGTCCCGTGTCTCCAAATGATCTTCTCTCTGTGCACGTCTGTGTCCACATTTCCTCTTCTTATAAGGACACTGGTCATATTGGATTAGCCCACGTTTCTGACCTCATTTAACCTCAATTACCTTTGTAAAGATCCTGCCTCCAAATACAGTCACAGTTTGAGATGCTGGGCAGGTGTTAGGATTTCAGCATGTGAATTTTAGGGGCACACCATTCAGCCCCTAAGAGGCACCAAGTCTAAAGTCAAAGGTTTGAACAAACTTGCCAGAGCCCAAGAGAAAGGCCACCTCAGGGTTCCCACCAGCAATCGATCAGCTGAGACCCAGCAGAGCTGAACGTTGCCATTCCTATCACTGCCATCTCCCACCTGCACCCAAGACCCTCAGCACCGGGCCATCATTCCCTGTCCCTCATTCCAAGACACACGTGCTCCCGCAGAGCACCAGGTACCACCCCGCAATCAGCTGGTCCTGTGGAAATTTCAAAGGAGAGCAATATTTAGCGGTTCAAGCGGGGCCAAGGGCTGACATTAAGCAAATTTCAAGGGTTATTTGAAGTTAATTGAGTTTAATCATGTAATGATTTTATAATTAGTCATAGTGTTCTTGTTTCTGCTTGGGTGGACCCCAAGCTCTAAAGGAAAAGACTGAATCGGGCAGGGAAGGGGCCCGGGCAGCAGCAGGAGGTGGAGGCAGGGCCGGGGAGGAGGACGTGGTGTGCGCCTGAGCCCACGGAATGTGCCAGCACATCAGGCTTCAAACCGCATCAGCCAAGAGCTGGGATCCAGCCGGGGCTCCTGCTCTGTCTGCTGGAGATTTCTGATTTTTTGCCCTCCTGAGTTGAGATGGAGCCCCATCACCAGGGGCTAACATGAGGACACATCTAAGGTGACCAGACTCATCGTAAACTCCGCAAATGCTGCTTCAGATCCAACCATGAGTAGGCCTATTAGATCAAAACATGGACTTAACCTGATGGATCAATAGCTTTGAACTCCTGGGCAATTATTAGTGAGATCTGTTTGCCAGGATTCAATCCCTGCAGATCTCTAATGTGGGCACCGTGAGGGTCCCATGGTTCTCACCCAACCAGACTCTGAGCTGTGAGTTTTGCTTCCAATGATACAACACTTAGCTGCTTGGGACCTCATTGCACCCCTGAATGATGGAATTAGGAATGACCACAGGGAGTCCTGTGAAAGCTTTGCAAGGCTAGGCTTCTCAGAAAAAGCCCAAATCTCAGGGCCAGGGGTAGCAAGACTGGCCAGGTGGAGAATGTCCAATGCATCACCGTGTGTGTGGTTCCCAAAAAAGCAGGTAATATTTTCTCTTAACTTCATGCCCACAAACTGGGAGAGCTGTGAGAAGAAAACTAACATTTATTGAGCATTTACTATGGTTCAGCAACTGTGCGTCTCTCCTTTCTTTCCCACAGCCACCTTCTGGGAACACAAATGAACAGAGGCGTCAAGAAGCAGAGTCACCTGTGTGAGGTCCCACATTCAGTTCCAAGCTATGTGACTCCAGCACCTGGTACCAGTCCACCGCCCCATCCCAGCTGGTGCATATAAACCAGGCCTGGTAGGAAACCTGGGTGGATTAGTGCAGAAACACCCCCACCACTGGACAGACACCTGTGCCACCATCCACCTGAGACGTCCACTCATTGTCCTCTCCAAGGGAAGCCCGGGATTCCAGCTCACAGAGGAAGTGGGTGGATCTCATCAGAGACACCCTAACACACTAACGCTTTTCTTTGCTTTCCAAGCCCTTTGCTCACAAAGAGGTCAAGTCCACCATATGAACAGGGTTCCAGGGAAATGATTCAGTGAGATAAAGACATAGAAAACTCTGAGTGCAGACCTCGACCTCTTATTTAATTATTAAATTATGGAAACACTAAAAATGCACCGTGCAACCCAGGTGCCCACCTATGGATGATTCGATAAACCATATGTGGTCTATACATATGATAAGACTATTATTCTGCCTTAAAAAGAAAAGAAATTCTGACACCTGCTGTAACGTGGTGAATCCTGAAGACACTAGGCAGATGAAATAAGCTAGTCACCAAAGGACAAAGATTGCCTGATTCCATTTACATGAGGCATCTAGATTCCTCCAATTCATAGACATAAAGTAGAATGTAGCTACCAGGGGCTGAGGGGAGGAGGAAATGGGAAGTTGTTGTTTCATGGGCACAGAGTTTCAGTTTTACAAGACAAAAACAGTTCTGAAGATGTATGGTAGTGATGGTTGTGCAACAGTGTGAATATACTTAATACCACTGAGCTGTACACTTATAATGGTAAGATGATAAATTTTATGTTGTGCATATTTTACCATGCTAAAAAAAACTCGGGGAAAAAGGCACTGTGCACGTCAGGACTGTACTGCTTCCCAGAGCTCCTGGGTACCCCCTCAAGGCCAAGCACCCCCAACAGAACCTCTATTTCTAGAACAAGTAGAGTGAGGCTGCAGTGGGAAGATCCCAGCCTATCTGAGCCCCTTCCTCACACTACAGAAGTTTTCCCGAAAGAATGCTGAGCCCCTGACTCGGGCTTCACCGGGACAGCTTACCTTGTACAAGTCCAAAGTCACGGTCAGCGGCAGATCCTCAGCGAGTGGTACCACTGCTGTGGGGCCTGCCCTTGGCTGTCCCTGGTTGGCACCATCTCCCCTCCCCCAGGCTCCTGTTGCTGCTGGTCATTGCGTTTCCCTCTTCCCTTCACAGGGACCCCAAGTTGGCTGAAAATTGGGATGTGTTTGAGCCATGTTGTAGATGTTGTAGATGGCACTGTGACTACGCACACGTAGAACACGGTGCAGAATGACATACGCTGCCTCTCTTCCTCCCTCATACACACACTCACACCACAAATTACTACACAGGTCCCAAGGGCCCATGCCCACAACACTGAGGCAAAAGGGTGTCTGTGGCCTCCCCCGGCCCGAGACTGCAATTGGTGTACTCAATCCCTACTTACTGAGGGCCCAGCGTGACGATGAAGACTACTCTGTCCTCAAGGATCACAAAGTCTCCCAAAAGGCCCAGCAGCAAGGGGAAGAGGCAATGCCTGGCAAGGGGCAGGGACCGAGGAAAGCCCCGCTGCTCCTGAGCACATAGGACGGCTTCATCCTGGACCCTGGGAAGGGGCAGGGCAGGGTTGCTAGAGGTAGCTCTTGACTTGAGTCTGGAAGGACAAGGAAATTCAGGTGGACAAGAGGAGAAGAGTGGCCCAGGACAGAGCGACAGCTCCTGGGCAGGAAGGCAGATGAGAAACACCATCCCTGCTGCCCGGACTCTTCCCTTCTTCTTACACTTCTCACTCATGAGCTGAGAGTCCTGCTCACCGTAATCCAAAAACCTTCCGTTTCCTCATCCATTAGAAGCAGAGGAGTAGTATCTCTCCTGCTGGGGGATTTGTCAGGAGTCCACAAGACAGCGTTTGGGGTTGTGAACCCCCTTCCCTGCAAAAGGACCTTCTGCCGCCATCTGCCACCCCACACATGCCCCTACCCACCTGTAGCTTCTCATTTCTCAGCCTGTGGCGTTGTCTTTGTTGTTTTTTCAAATCCCCAGGCTTCTGTTGCTTCCCCCTTCCACCCTAGTCTCTTCACACACACACACACACACACACACACACACACTCACATGTACACACGCACACAGGAATACTGAGCACAGGCGCAGGCAAACGTACAAGCACATACTCACACGCTTAATCCCTCAACCAATATGATTATTTCTTCCAACAGAATCCTGTCATCTTCCCAGCTGCTCCCACCACTGCTGAGGCTTCAAAGCAATAATCCAAAGACTGTAGCTTAAAAAAAAATCTGCTGGAAATATTTGTTGAAAGTCCAGAATTCTGAGCTCCACTCAAGGTGACCATACTTTCGGTAGACCTGGGGCCAGAAGTTTGCAATTGTAAGAGATGACTTTGAGGTAGGTGGGTAGGTGGTCCTGGATCACTCCTGCCTTCCCCCAATGTGTTTTCTTCTCTCCCTGTGTTTCCAGGTGTGGATCTCTGCTGGGTGCTGGAAGGTGCCAGAGGTTGGTCTCTGACTATCTGAGGTTTTGCAGTTTCTTAGAGAAGAAACAATTTTAAGGCACCACTAAGTGTAATTTCCATAGTCATGTGCTCATGACAAATCATTAAAGCATGTCACCTAAGTGGAGCTGGTATTGCTGACTGCTTTTGACCATCTAGCAACCTGCCTGCCCAGGGCTGGGGCATCCAACACCCACGCTCCTCTCCTATAGGATATGCCCACCAAGCCCCCCCAGCAGGAGATATTGGATTAACCCCACTGGCTTCACTGTGGGCAACGCACAGTGTTTCTTTTCAGAACTTCTGTATCTCAAACTCCCTTCCCACACCCAATGGCCCAAATTGTGGGTTTTATACTGTTCACCATGAGGCCACATGTCAGGATCGAAGCTTATACCCACAGTACCTACCACTGCCCAGTTTGGGTGTTTTCAACTATAAGCCACAGAAAAACTGGATTCAAACAGATTTAAAATATGGGCATTTATTACTTCCTATAACAGGGCGTCCAGGGTATTAGGTATCGCTTTGCCAACTCAATGGTGTCTTCAAAGATTGTGCACAGTCCTTAACGTCCCTTCACCCTGGTCCCCTAGAGGTCCAAGACGGCTGCCAGCAGCAGCCTTCCATCAAACAGGTAGGCTGTGCATCCAGGGAGGCCGGAAGGTAGAATGTTCTTGTACCGCAAGGGCAAGAACCCCTCTCACATGAGGAGCTTCCGCTACTTTTCTGATTGGGCCCAGGTAAGTCCTATGCTCACCCCTCATCACCAAGGCTCTGCCACACCCTGGCTCCCCAGCCCACTTCCTGCCTCCCACAGCTGTACCAGGGAGGGAGGAGGGGTTAACAACACCAGGGTCCCTTAGAAAGAAAGAAGGGAACTGGTTGCTGGTAGTTGGCACCAAGAGCCACGGCAGCTCCTGCGACATGGACTCAACACGAACCGGGAGCCAGATCCCCTCAGCTGGCGCTAAAGAGCTGGCGCTTGCTCTGTTCAGCGCCTCCTCCAGAAACGAGGGGTTCGTCCCGGAGCTTCGTGAGCAGATCCGGGCAAAGTCAGCCTCCCCCACCGCCGGGACTTTCATCAGTCATAGGGGTTATCAGGAGTTTTTTTAACTGCTTTGCTCTATGCACCTGATTAACCATTAATAAAAGGTCACAGTCACGGTGCTACGGACCTCCTGACACAATCACTCTCCTCTTTGCCCCAGGAATCCTCCTGTCACAAGGCCCTGTTTTCTCTCTTCCCCACCTCCCTGCTTGCCCAGTGGCTGTCTGAGGGCTGAGAGGGACACGGACCATCCGCCTTTGGTTCCTCATTGCCTTGGCGTGTAGGAACATTTTCAGGATTTGGGGCATTTGTGGCTCTGGTCTAGAGAGTTTTGCTTCCCCACAAAGCACTTACAACCCAGAAGAAACGGATGGCCAATGAGAAGGGATTTCTGCATTCAAGGCCACCTTTCCTGTAGGTTAGTATTATTGATCACCCACACTTTAGGGCCTGACAGGTAATCAATAGACCCTGTGACCCAGATATGTGACTTGGCCTATGGGGGCTTTAAAAACAAGAAGTGAACATGGCAACTCTGGTTCAGGCTTTTCATACACAAGAATTACATTTTTCCCCCAGAGCTGCAGAGCTGTTTCTGCTCAAATTACGCCAGCCATCTTAGGAGCACATAAGCTGAAGCTTCTTTTCATTGTTTTTTTTTTTTCCTGCCAGATAGTTCTGCAACCAACCCTATGCCATTAAGAGCAAGGGACAAGCCAAACTTTGGAAAAAAAACTATGCTCCCAAAGAGCTAGGATCCCAGATCACGTTCTTTAGGAGGAGCCATTAACCTTCCAGGTAAGAGATGTGAGAAATAATGATTCTGCAGTGGGGACAAGAGAACAGCAACGGGGTGACAACCAGCTGGGGGAAGAGGGTGGAATATAGAAGCCATTGACACTGTGACCTCCGGAAACAGAAGGATCACGGCTGGTGACAGTGACATTGACCTTCAGGCTGTGAATTTAGTGGAATATAGGTGGGAAGGAGTATGAAAGACTCTTAAAGAGAAATACAAGACGAAAACCTGTTAAATTATCATCTTCTCCAGGAAGCCAGTCCTGACACAACTCCACACCCTGTCTAGACCAGGAGCTACCTCCACAGTGTGCCCACACTTTCCTGGACATACCCGTAACATTTCATGTGTGTGTGTATGTGCATGCATATATATATAATGTGTATATATATAGTGTGTATATATGTATGTGTATGTATATAGGTATGTGTGTGTATATATACATATATATATTTCCTGCTAAACCCCCAAGTCTATGAGTTCATTGAGGTTAAACGCAGAAATCATAACCAGTTCACATCTAAATCCAAGTCCCAAACAAAACCCAGCACCTGACAGACTCTCAACAAAGCCTACCGAATGAAGGAACGAATGAACAAATGAGTGAATTAGTAAATAAACTTACGAAAGAATGAAGTTACAAATGAGTAAGTGAATAAATGAATGAGTGAATTTATGAATGAGTGAATGAATGGAAATGTGGCATCCAACCAAACACAGAGTATCAAGGTGCTAATATCCTCAAGGAAAAGGGCACCTTTCATCCCTTTGCTAGAAATTTGCAAAGGAGAATTGGTTAGGTGAAATTAAAAAAAAATAGACATTTGCATCCAAAGTTGAGTCCAAATCTTAGGTCCACTAGCAAAGTGAATTTAGGCAAGTTATTTAGCCTCTTTGTACCACAGTTTTATCATCTGAAAAATGGGAGCAATATATGGCCCACCTTATAGAGTTGTAGTAATAACTACAAATAAGGTTTACTCAGTGCCTAGCACATGTTTGGCACTCAATCAGTTGTAGCTGTCAGTATTCACCAAGCCCTACAATGAAGCAGCATGGCCAAAGCTGGACCATCTTTCTTCAAGCCAGGAAGGACTAGCCTCACAAAATATGCCAAGGTCATTCTAAGATATCAGACCATTTGGCCAAGTGGCCAAAGATAAAAGTAGCCCACAACATCCATCTTCCCAACTTTGAAAAGGATAATAAATTCTGACCTTCTAATAGGCCATCAGTGAAAATTTCCTCAAGGAATGTGAATGGATAAACCAAGAAAGGCAAAGACATCACCTCTGTGCAAGTGAAGTTACAGTAAATATTAAGCTGCCAAAAATGCCACACTGTGTATTATTCAGGATATGCTAGGCTGTGCTGCAGTAACAGACAACTTCAAAATCATGTTACGTGTCCTTCGCAGGTCAGCAAGGGGACTCTGCTCAGAGATCCAGGCTTACTGAACAGTTACCATCTCAAATGGTGCTCACCACCATTGCTCTGGAGGGTCTCATAATGGCAATTAAATGTTCAGTCTGTGAGTGACGTGGTCCACGCACAATCATTGTCTTGAGCCAATCACTTGGCACCACCCAACCATGAGGGGGCCGAAGTGCAACCCCGGCACCTGACCAGAGTGGGAAGAAAGGGCAATGCTTGGTGAACTGCATTAATGGCACCACATTATGTGAAGGAGACACTCAGTAAGCTCCATCCAAACCAGTCCTGGGCAGTGGTGCCCACAAGAACGACTGGAAGGCAAGATCTGTTAATAACAGCTCTGAGTGGCAAGGGGGTCATTGCAGAAGACAGCTTTGTTCTGCATTTAGCAAAGTGTGAGGGAGCTCAGAATTTCCTTACTGTTCTCTTTAAAAGTCAACTGCGTTCATATTAATTAGGCATCCGCATCATATCACAATACCACCAGTGCTGGGCAAGGACAGGGCAGAACCACGCAAAATGGTGGATTCTTGCACAGGAGTGAGAAAGTGCTTCTTTCCCTAATTTGGAAGAGATTTTAAAAATGTACAAAGTCCTCTGGGCACATTACCCTGCCAGGTATGCTTGAGTTATTAGTAGCAGCTCTGCCAGGCTTATGGGGAACTTAAGAAAGGACCTCATGTTCAGGGTCAAGATCATTAGGTGGTTTTATTAGCACCTTGGTTTCAGACTCTATATGTAACCCATCCTCTGAGGCCTACATAAAATTAACTGGGGCCCCCCATTCTTTGCCAGGCTCACTGCTCCCCAAGATATCTTTGGCCTCTTGGAACTTACATGCTCATGGGCCCCCATTGTGCTGCTTCTTTTCTCACCAGCTCTTCGTCTCACCTGCCAAGGGAAATATGAGCAAAGCACAAAGGTGGGAACAGCTGGTGTGTCTGCAACAGCACGGGGTACGGTGCTGCCAGGACAGGACGTGGGAGTCTTGAGAGGACAGCCGGTTGGGGGCCTGTCAGAGGGTCGTGGCTTCCACAAAAGGAAGCCAGATTTTTATCCAGTCATTGGTGCAAGGCCAGGGAAGGATTTTAAGCCAAGAATGGACACAGTCAGATTTACACTTTAGATGGGTCACAGGCCAACTCCAGAAGCTGGTTAGGCAGGAGGCAAAGATGGGGAGAGCGAGTCGGGAGGGGAAGTTCTTGCAGGACTCCTGTTGAGAAGCCACAGGTCTGACCCAGAGTGGGAGAGGGAGAGAGAGGTGGGGAAATATTCGTGAAACAATTGAGAAAGTGAAGTCAGCAGGGCTTGGTGACTAAAAACAGGTGTATGGGAGAGGCAAGAGTTCAGAGGGCCTGGAAATCAGAGGAGGTACAGGATACGGGTGCACAGCTTGTGTCCAGGAAAGAGCCAGGTGCCCAGGCAAACCAGAAGATAAACTCTCCTTTGGGAAGCAGAAGACACGGCCAGAACGGTAGTCGCCTTGAAGGTTGGGGGTGGCAGGGACTTTGTGCCGAGTTCAAGAAGTAATCCCTAAAGGTTTTTAAGGAAAGACACAGCAGGGCAGGGTGACTTATGCTGACCACTTGCCTGTCTAGATGGGGTAAACCAACACGGAAGAACCTCATGGACTCAATTACCGGAAAACACTGACAGCAATGTTTATACTAGGGATGGAATTGTTTTAAAATATGTCCACAAATTCGTCAACACTGCTCCCTTCAAAAGGTGGAACCTAATTCTCTTCCCCTAAAGTGTGGGCTTGCTTCCAACAAATAGAGCATGGGGAAGAAATGGTGTCCAGCATCCAGGACTAGGTCTTAAAAGGCATTGCGGTACCCTCCTTGCTTTCTCTCTCTCCTGGATCAGCTGCTCTGAGGGAAGAGAGCCACCATGTCTTGAGGACACTCAAGCAGCCCTGCACTGCAGAGAGACTCATGCGGTGAGAAGCTGAGGTCTCCTATCAAAAACTAAAGAGGAACTGAGGCCTCCTGCCAACAGCCATGTGAATGCGCCTTCTTGGAAGAGGGTCCCCCAGTCAAGCCTTTGGATGACTACAGCTCCAGCCAACATCTTCACTAAAACCTCCTGAGACACCCTGAGCCAGGACCACCCAGCTAAGACGTGCCCAAATCCCTGACACTCAGAAACTGTGTGACATAATAAATGGCTGTTGTTTGTAGCCAATGCACATTGGGCTAATTTGTTATGAGGCAATTGATAATTAATACAGTGAGATGCCCAGGAAATACTTGGAAGATGAATGATAAAATGGAAGGGAGGAAGGATACAGGTTAGACGGTCCTTTCCAAAGTCTAGAAAACACCCAGGGTACCCTAAAAACAATGCCAAATGTGCAAACCTTGTCCATAGGGCCAGGGCGGCTGGCATTCACAGATGCCCGTGCACACATGGGCCTGCGGCGTGGTGGCACAGTGGCCCCATGTCAGTGCTGGGGGAGCGGGAGGGGGGGTCAGCAGGTGGGAGCACTGACGGTGCGTGAACCGATGCCCTCTACACACATTATCTCTTCTACCGTCACTACAAACCTTGAACCCAGAGGACGCTCGGGTGCAGTTAAAACCTCACGTCAATCAGCAGTAGAGTCAAGACTCAAACGTGGGTTCTCTTTCCGCCCCTTCAGGCTGCCTTCCCAATGGACATCTTAAAGCATCAAAAAAGTGTCTTTTTTCTTTTGTGGGCCCAGCGAGTACCATGCTGAAGGGGTGTCACTACAAGGTGTCACTGCTGCTATCAGTCCCAGGGTCCATGTGCCCCCTGCGGTCCAGTTCTCCATCATCTCTCCCCAGTGACACCCAGCTATTGGGCCATCTCCAGTAGCCAATGGCCAGTAACAGTTTTCGATGTCCCCTCTTCTTGGGACATTAGCATTTTAGCAGCATCCCAAGTGCAGTGAGGGAGCCCAAAGGGCGAGGGAGCCTTCCAAACCCTTGCCGTGGCACAGCTTACATTGGAGTGTTTTTAAAACCGTGCAGCAAAACCAACACAGAAGTAAAAGGTAAATTGTTCCCAGCCCCGGCTGCTCCATGGGGAGGACTTTATAGTGCAGCCCTGGCAGTAGGGACAGAGAAAATGGCATTTGGGAAGCGTGGGAACCGCCAGTGTCACTCATGCCTAAAGTCGGCCTTCCTGCTAGAAGCCAGGAGGCTTATTAAGGTCTTTCAACCACAGCTGAGAACGAAGTTTTTTCAGAGCAAACATTGAAAAGAGAGCCGCCTCCTGACGTTACAAGCATTTGCACAGATCCCATGGTAGCAAAGAGAAACAGAAACAGCTTGAGCTGGGAGAAGTCACTTGAAAAAGGTTCTGATTTTAAATCTGCTTGTAGATGTGACACCCTGAGAAGGAACAAAATCACCTATGCGGTGTTCCTGCATAATTACAAAGGCACGCTGGACAAGCACAAAATAAAGGGCATTCTATTTTTTTAAAAGGGTACAGGTACTGTATGCTTCAAAAGTGTCAGTGTCATGAGAGACAAAGAAATGCTGTGGAAATATTCTAGATCAAGGGCCCTAAAGAGACATGACAACTAAATGCAGTATCTGCCCCTAAACTGGATTCTATACAGAGGTGGGGGGAGATAGGGGGAGGAAGCTATTACATCAAGTGACAAAATTAGAATACGGACAGTAGATGAGATGAAAGTATTGTATCAATGCAAACTGACGATGTTGGTAGCTGCACTGTGATTACATAAGAGGTAATTTCCAGTCTTAGGAAATGCCCATGGGAGTATGCAGCAGGAACGGCCATGATACATGTAATTCACCCTCCAATGGCTCAGAGAAAAAATTACACATAAGCAAATCTTCATAAAAGGTACACAAGGGCTCCTTTTACTACCTGCATTTTTGTACCTCTTATAAATTTAAAATTAATTCCAAATAAAAATATGTTTTAAAATCTCATCTTTGAGTGACTGTGTGCAGAGTTGGAAAATGTTCCTCCCTTAGAGCATAAGCTGGAGCAAAGTGTGCTCGGGCATGGGTGGGATCAGCCTGGAGCCCAGGAGAGGATGCCTTCCAATTTTCTCAAGTACCAGCTACGTTCCAAAAGTTGCCCCAGGCCCTGGCACAGTAGGGAGCAAAACCGACAGTGCAGGGAGCTTACAGACTGGAGGAGGAGGCCGAGGGCAAACCAGAAGTCATACCAGTGAATAGATGATCACAAAATGTGAAAAGCTGTAAGGGAGAAGTTTAAATGGATCTAAGGCAGTAAACAGGGGAACCTATGAGGAAGTAAAATTGGAAACCTAACTTAGAACTTGGGCAGGCATGGTGACTCACACTGGTAAATCACTGCACTTTAGGAGGGTAAGGCTGGAGGATCACTGAGCCCAGGAGTTCAAGATCAGCCTGGGCAACATAGCAAGATCCTATCACTACAAAAAAAATTAAAAATTAGCTGGGCATGACAGTGCATATGCCTGTAGTCCCAGCTACTTGGGAGGCTGAGGCAGG